>JAOEGS010014217.1:7105-31088 GCA_025447755.1 Corythornis vintsioides
CCTGGGTGACTTGGTCTAGGTGATCCTGCTCAGGCAGGAGGGTTGGACTAGATGATCTTCTAGGTCCCTTCCAACCCTAATATCTGTGAATCTGTGAATCAAGCACATCAGTGCCTTCAGCCTCCTGATTCTGTCAAGATATTAGTAATAAATATTCAAACTTCTTTGAGGGTTATGCCTAAAAACAAACTGCTGGTCTTTCTTGTTCTGCCCTGTTTTTCTTCATTTTTTCCTGTTTTTCTTCATTTTGTGCCTCATTAAATCATTCAGACATTGACTGTATATCTCTCCTGGACAAATGTAGCGAGCGCTCTGCATGAGCAATTTAGACAGGAGATGCAATCCAACCACCATCCCAAACCAACTATAAGGTAACAGCCAGCAAAATTAGAAATGACCAATAAAGAAAGAGTTTATCTAGTGTTAATAACATATTTCCATGTCTTTTGATTCTATTTTTTTCATGCTTGCTTAGAAACAAATCTCAGAACTGCTACAAAACAAGTGAAAAGCTGCATCGAATTACATTCGTGAGAATGAAAATTAAATGTATTGTGAAACTTGGTATGAAAAAGCCCTTAGGTTGCAACATGCTTGTTCTTCTAGACTGGATCTTGCTCAATAAGTATGTCTAACTAACAATTTATTTATTTTTTCAGATTTTAGCTAAGAAGCCATAGAATCATAAAATGTTTTGGATTGGAATGGGCCTTAAAGATCTTCTAGTTCCAACTCTTCTGCCATAGGCAAATACATCTTCCACTAGGTCAGGTTGCTCAAAGCCCTGTCTAACATGGGCTTCACTGTTTCCAGGGAGGGGGCATCCACAACTTCTCTGGGCAACATTTTCCAGTGGTTTAGTACTGACACAGTGAATAATTTATTCCTTATATCTAATCTAAATCTACTCTGTCTCAGCCTGAAACAGTTACCTCACCCTATCACTACAAGCCCTTGTACAAAGATCCTCTTCAGTCCCTCTTTAAGTACTATAAGGTGTCCCCAGAACAGAACAATTTCAACTCAGCCTAGGAGAGGTGTTCCAGCCCTGATCATCAATGCTCATGACTAACAAATCCTTCCTACTAGGTAAGGAGAAATCACAGGATTGTAAAAGCTGAATGCTTAAGCATTCTAATGTTTCACACAAACATGTACACCGTATTTTTGGTTTATATGTTAACCTCCAATTTGCAGTAGGACGTGGTATTATTGCAGACTCGGCAATAGAAGCTCTGTTGCAGCGTTCAGTCTCTGTTCAGCAGTTCTTCCACAGGGAGGGAGGTAATTGCCCAGAAGGAGACAGGATGTTAAGTCAGAGAGGTTGTGAACTCCGGAGGTAGAGAAACAAGTAGCAAAGTGAGTGCAAAGAGCGGTGAATGGCCACTTCACACCAGGAAATAAAAAGAAAGCTAAACTCTTCTCTTTTTGATGGTAAGCAAAGAAATGATATGATCACTTGACACTTGCCTGACATTTCTTTGGACAGAAATGTCATTTATTTTTGTAAAATGAAGTACACAGCTGTATTCACTCCTTTCTGCTATAAAAGAGCCTGTAGAGAGTCCAGAGCAGGGATTGCACTTTGACTCTCCTGTGAAAGGGGAAGGACAATCTTATAGTAGAAATATCATTCCTGAGCTGGTGGAGATCTGTGACTGTTTGCAAAACTGCTGCAGATTCACAACGGGTCCTTATATAGGTGTTTATACTAATATAACCAAGAGTATTTCACAGGTCAGAGGAGACAAGAGGTTTTTCCCTCTCAATCTGAGTTTTAGCTTTATTTCAAATTATTCCAAATAACACCAAAATCTGAAAGTGACATTTCAACAGGCATTCAGCACCACAAAAAAAAAAAAAAAAAAAAAAAAAAGATTGTTTTCATGTGTGTTCTTAGCAAGCTTTTTCAGCAATATTGTGGACTTCCCAGGGACAAATACTGATTCCTTACTATTGCAGTGACAAGGAAAACAGAGGGGGATTTTGATGTAGGCAGTGCAAAACCAGAAATTAAGTCCACAGCATTTAAGCAAGGCTTGGTTTCACCAGTACTCAAAAATCCCCATGCTTCATAAAATAGTCTCAGAAAGAGACCTTTTCCACCGCTGTACTTAGGAGTGCCAAAGACGGTTGTGGCCGTGGAATTACCATACTGAAGACATAGTCATTTTGGGTATCTATGGATAGAGTGATATTTACTGCAAGCCTGGAAAATTTTCTCTCCATAGATTCATAGATTCATAGATATTAGGGGTTGGAAGGGACCTAGAAGATCATCTAGTCCAACCCCCCTTCCAGAGCAGGATCACCTAGACCAAGTCAATATTTAGTGATGATTTTTCAAAAAAAATTAATGGAAAAAAAAAATCAACAAAGACAGGAAAATAGAACCCCCAAAAAACAAATGATGTAAAAGCAAACAATTCCTCACCACCAACTGACTGATGTCCAGCCAGGCCCTGAGCAATTGCAGACCCCATGAACCTCCACCCATCCAATTATATGCTAAGCATTACATTGTATGGTCTGGAATATCCCTTTGGTCAGCTGGGGTCAGCTGTCCTGGTTGTGTCCCCTCCCAACTCATCGTGCAGCCCCAGACTGCTCACTGGTAGAGTGGGGCGAGGAGCAGAAAAGGCCTTGACTCTCTTTAAGTGCTGCTCAGCAGTCACCAAAATATCCCTGTGTTATCAACACTGTTTTGGAATGAATATATATTTAATTTTTAGCTTCTCATACGAAGTATCTATATACCATGAGGCAGGAATAGAATTTATATTGCCTCTTAAACAGATGGGTCAAGACCCTGCTCCTGATTATAGCTTCCTGCATCTTTTCATATTCATGTAAAATGGTGGTTAGATGCAAAGAAAATATACTGTGCCTCAATGCTTCAGGCTTCATTCCTTTCTTCCCATCTCAGTAATGCTGTTTTAGAAACTAGGGCTAGTGTAAATAAAGGTAACCTCCTTGCAAAAGCATCATTGCACACATCTCCAGAAGACACTGTGGAGTTTCCACTATGGGGTGCTATGCAAAGTCTCCACTGAATGTGGATCAACACAGAAACATTATCACTATGACAACAACCATGTCTGTTGGGCTAAAATCTGGAGAAAAAATGATCTTTCAGTCTTACAGAAGCTCCTTTTTCCTGCTTTGGCATTTACAAACTTACTGAGGTTATCCAATAAACCAAGTGCATTTAATAATGCATTGTTTATAGTGCAACAGTATTTAGGAGTAGTATTGGTATAGGTCCTGTACAAAAACAGAGACAACTCTTTAACTTTTGTGCTCTGTCTCCCTGTGATTGTCCATGCACTAGAAAGGACAATAACAAGAGACAATAGGTGGGGTGTACAAAGACATAGCAAGAAACTAGCCCTCAGTTTCTTACTGAAAGTGGTGTGAAGCAATCCTAAGATTAATGCAAGAAAGCCCCGCAGCTCTCTAATAGGTCTGAAATTGCTTACAATAGAGTAAAAATTGCTCACAAGAAGGAACAAGACAAGGACAAACAAAGCAGAAATGAGAAGGGGAAAACCGAGAACAGCAAGATGAAAAAAAAAAAAAAATAAAAAATTCACTGAGCAAAAGAGGGACAAAAAAATAGAGATGTTAGTCTTATAATTTTCAGGGCTCAGATGATGCTATGACATGTGACTTCAACTGCTGGCAGAAAATTACATGTAAATACCACAATTTTTGCCTTTGTTTCTAAAAATGCAAATGCAAAAAAAACCCAGAGGTCTAGTTCAGTGTGGGTGGTACATCTGTTCTATGGTGATTAGGACGTATCTGCTGCACTACAGAAAAGTGAGGGTTTGTGGCATGTCTCTCTGCTTTCAATATGCTGCTATTTCCACCTGTATGAACTGGCTCAGACTTGCCATTGTTGTCCCAAATCTGGACTCTTTACCAGATGGTCAAAAACCAGTTGACACACAGAGTCAAGATATTTATTTTATTCCAGTTGTGCACAGAAAAGGGTTCCAGATGATCTTTCCCAAAGCTAGCACATACCTTCAGAGCAGTTGTAGGATTTCATGTAGTTTATGACAAAGAAGAAACTACAGTAAAGTAAAAGATTGGTTAGTCATTCCTCACTCCTAACTTTTCTTATGAAAACAAAAGTAATTTACCATTCTCTTATCTTGACAATTAGTGCAGATCTACACTAATTAGAGGGGGTCTGATGGTCCTCTTCTCTTCCCAGGTGACACCACCTACATAAGTACACCCAGAGTTTTGTGACTGTTGACCCTTTCTTGTGACAACAACATGAGTTGGCAAAGAGTCTCAAATTTGTAGCCCTGGAGACTCCTCTGCTCCTCCACTGCACCTTCTTCCTTTGAATAATTAACATTGTTGATTTCAACAGAAATACATTTTGTACTTGTGTGCTGTATTTTGTGTTTATGGCAATTTCAGTCAGAACAAACCATCTTTGCCTCCTCTTAGTTATCTTATGCCAATACAATGCAGGTATGCCAACTCAGGGTATCACAAGACAACTCATTCTTGTAATTTTGCATTTTAAAGAAGTCAAAGAAACCCTATTCATTAAGATAATGTCAAAAATCGTGTGTATTTGTGTGGTGATGTTCTAAAGACTTGTGCCATAATTTTAGAGCATTGATATATTTTAAGGATTCTTGAAATAGGTGCATATTCCTTTTGAGCATCTTGGACACAACATTTTTGTTGACAATATTTTAGAAAAATTATATTTTAAAATTATGGGAACATTTTCCTCTTTTTTTTTGTAAGAAAAAGGAATGAATATGCACTGAATAGCTTGTTGCAAGTTTCTCTAATGTATTAGTATCTAAGTTTCATGTTAAAAGATAAGACTCAAGACAACTAACTCAGTTGCTTTATAGATTAAAAACATAAGCAACCACTTCTGACACTCAATTTATACTATTAAAGCCAACACTAATTCAGTTAGGATCTTCTCTGAAGAAAAACTTTGATCTCTTTAGAGAAAGAAATTAATCAACTGATGAATAACAAAGATGAACAGCCTAGTGCTGTTATTTTCTTAGTTTAGCACCATTCAGAAAATAGACTATTTTAAACCCGATGGTATATGTTAGTGCGATTACTTAGGTTCTCACTGTGGGCAACAGTGAGAACAGAAAGAAAGAGGTTCCTTCAAAACAGGAGTCTAAATTAGGGTCTTTAAAATACTCTTAATCTGTTTTACATACATGCCTACTTATTCTTGCAGAATTGTAGGACTGGAAATGTGCCTCCAGGTCATTGAGCTTGGTCTGGGCTGTGCCAAACACGGCATGCTGTAATCCTTAAACGTGATCCACCCAAAGGGCACTCCCAGTTTTTCTCCCTTCTTTGGGATAACTTACCTGCTTCCAGGTTAGGAGCCTTCTTCTGATTTCTAAACTGAATTTTGACCTGGCCAGTATGTGCCCATCTGCTGCTCTGCCATCAGCCACTTGGCTCCAGGTTACACGTCTTCAGTGCCACCTCTGCTAGTGTATTAGTAGCCAGCAATGGTGTGTCTTGCATGTCATAACTTCCTGGATGAAAGGCATGAATGGCAGAGCTGATAATAAAGTTTTTTATCTTCTTTAAATGGATACAACAAAAGTACACTTGCAAAACCTGCAATTTGGATTGAAGTCTGATTCCATCTGTGTCCCAAAGGAACTGAGGAACTTCCTCAGATAAAAAGCTTTTTAAGTTTGTATGTAAAACAAGGTGAAAGAGTCCAAGACAGGCTCCATTTCTTTGTGGCTCTGGTGTCAAATGAGTGAAAACCAATTAGAAACTGAAGCTGATGATAAACAGGAAAGCAATTATAGAAAGTTTTGAGAGAAGACTACATTTTTTTTTTCTGCCAACCTTCAGATTTGATGGAAAAATTGAATGTTTTTGGTTGGCAGCATTTCAGAAAAAGTGCTACAAACTGACAAGCTCTTGACATACTTTAAAATGCATCAGCTGAATAATCTACAAGGCAGCTTGGAGTAACAAGCAAAGAAGCAAAAGAAAATCAAACAACAAAAAAAATAAAGCATACAGTGTTTGTTTTAAAAATTCAGGAAAAGCAATAATGAATGTTTTGGCATATGCATAAGGTTCTTTGATACGCACAGATTTTGACTGTCATTTGGCTTTTGAGGTTATAACACACAGCTGCCTATGTGTATTCACTCTCTGCAGCCCCATTTTAAAACTAGGAAGGACTTCAGATGAGTTACAGGTAATAGAATGGATGTCCACTAAGCATTTATAATTGAAGCTGGCCTTTGGTATTTCATTCTTTTCAAATAGGAACATAAGTAATATAGAACTAGAAGGTTTCTTGTGGTCTGCAGGCAGGAATACATCATAAGTAAGTGAGAAGTGTTGGCATTTGAGTGGGAGCTCACTTTGATCTCAGTTTGGCAGGTGGCAAAGCACAGGAATGGGAGGAATGGGCACCTTCACCTGTTCCTACCAGACAGTAATTGCCTGCAGGGCACTGGAAATACATTTCCACTTGAGAAGCAAATGTGCTCTACAGGTTGTTGCACCCCTTTCTGCACTAAATATGTCTGTCACCAATTTCACACTTTGCATGACTGTGATTGAGGCAGCACTCCATATCACAAAACTGATTTAGTTCCACAATGGGCAGTGGAGCACCCCTCAGGAATTGGAACATGAAACCCATCTCAGAACATCATTGAATGGATTAGGGCTTTTTAGCTGGAACAGGCAGAACCTTGTGCAAAACAGTGTTTTTAGGAAACTGATGGTTTGCACCTCAGAATAAGAAAATGTGGAAAAAGTAGGTTAGATCATGAATTAATTAGTCCAATTATGGAGTGCACTTCAGCACTGCAACAAATCCACTGCTGTGACTGTAGCAACAAGATGTTGCTGTTCCCATCCTCTAGCTCCTATCTGCCTCTCTCCTGCCTTACATCAGATCCAGGGACCATCTAGAAACAGATTCAGTGAGCCAATGCAAAGGTAAAATACTCTTTTTTTGGGGAGGGCATGTTAGGGTATTTTTAATCTGACCACCTTCCTCATCTGTGACTGCTCAGTCTCTGGCTTTGATGCCACAAAAACAGCTGCTGAGACTGGTGGAAGAGGATAGAAGGATGAGGCAGAGCAGGATTGTTCTTTGCATCAGCAGTCTGCAATAACACCAGCTAAAGCAGAACATCAAACTGCAGAATAATACCAGGAAAGGGAAATTAGTTATCTACTTACCTATGTGAAAGTTCTGCCTGGATCTGTTCCTGAGTGACTTGGTCTAGGTGATCCTGCTCAGGCAGGGGGGTTGGACTATATGATCTTCTAGGTCCCTTCCAACCCCTAATATCTATGAAAGTTGACTGGAAAGCCAGTCCAATAATTTTTTTGGAGGATTTTTATTTTTGTTTTATGTCAACATTATATAACTGTATTGCTATCAGGATTTCTACTTTTCACATCCATCCCATTTCCCACTTGACCCACATATTGTAACACCAACTTGCAGGACAGTAGATTAATTTAACTTCTTTGTGTATATGTTTCCCTCCCTCCTCTCCCCCAGCTCCTAACAGTGAAAAATAATAGTATTTACCTATGGGGTTGTGTAGATAATTAATAATCTCATGTTTTGCAAAGCTCTTTACCCTTTGGAGATTAAAATGCTTGTATATACCAAGAACTCAGACAGAAAAGCTGAAATGTGATAGGTCTAAAAAATGTCATTACCCTTCAGTGAAGGCAAATCTGAGAAGGTCATTTTAATTTTATGATCTTCTTCATCTTCTTTCATTGGGCTGGAGGCTCTACAGGACGTCACCATTCACTCAGTACCATCTTATATCTTCCAGCACAGGTTGAATGTGCTGTGGGGAGATATTTCTCAACTCTAAGAAGCTCAGTCACATCTTCCTAAGAGTGGCTACACAAAACTAGACCAAATAATCCTACTGACACGTCCTTTATTCCTTGATGCTGTAATATTCTACAGATTTACATAACTGAAAGAAAGCAAATTTTAAAGTCAAGTTTCTCTATACTAAAACTTACTGAGATCCTGACAGTTTTGAAGATAATGGCATTTTCATGTTGCTTTTAATTACAGCAATGTTTCCTGCTATTTTGCCCTAATTGGAATATTAGCTGAATATTTTAATAGTGTCTTAATCATCATGGAATTAGCATTGTTATTTTAATGCTCATTACAATAACCAAAGTAATAGTTTCCAGGAAGCCTACACTCAAATTTCCTAACTTTCTAAATAGGAGTGCAAATTCAACACCATTTAAATTAAGACTTTTTTTTCCAGGAACAAGAGATTTATATTTGTATGCACACACTGAGACTATGCAGTCAAATATTATGTGTATCATCTTTCAGAAAAAGTTGCCAGAAAAAAATAAGTCACCAGTGGACAAAAGCCAGGCAAACTAACTGAAAGGTGATATTTATATCTGACTTATGGGATCAGATTCCACTACGATTTCTGACCTTGCAGTGTACTGTAGGAAAAAACAACCTCCATCAATGTCTTTGTACAATCTGAGTGCTTCAGCAGCAATTGCAGAGAACAAGATTTACTTCCCACTACCTCCAATATTCCTAGCCCTGTGCTTCAGCAAGATGGTCTTCTAGGTGGGCCAACATAACTGTTTTGGAGACATGCTAAAGCCTAAATCAAGAAATTGATCTGAATTAAATATATCCTCCCACCCCCCTTTCTTTCTCTACCTCTTGTACAGGTTTTTATTTAGCTGTATAAAATTCCCAGTGCATCACACTACACTACATCACAGAAAGGTATGTTAGTGGAGACATGTTGCTTTCAGTCAGAGAACCTACCAGATCTACTTATTATTGCTAATATTATTTATTATTGCTTTGCTTATTAATATTTAGTCTTTGGGAAGTGGCAGCATGCTACCTTTTTGCCCTACAAGAAATATCATAATGCTGAAAGAAATAGACTGAAAAATATTCTAAAAATAATAATTTAAATAGTATAATTCCATACTGTTTTTGTTTTATTGATTCCTGCATTGGAGTAAATAAATAATTCCCAAAGAAAACAAAGAACAATTTTATGAAAAACAGTGTTTCTTTCCCAGACATCTACAAGCTTCAGTCATTAATTCAGATAGCCTAAGTAAAGTGCTGTACATCAATCTCTACACATATATTTGAAATATCATCCTGTTTGTTCTGTTCAGAAAATCAATTCCCGTAATTGCTAGGACTGTTTTGACTTGTTCCATATAGCAAGTGTCTTCCCTTAAAAAAAACCAAAATCCATGTTTATAGGTGGAACAAATGAATAGATGTTAGCTTCCCTCCTCCTAAAAACCTTCAGAAGCTCTGCAGTTTCACTGTGAAGTAAACAGGATGAGTTCAATTATGCATAAAAGTATATAGTGCTAAGTTGGCTTTAGTACCCTGTAGTAAAAAAAAAAAAAAAAAAAAAGGTCAAAATTTATAGTGAGATAATGATAATGTATGAATTAATGCTCTGAAGATTAAGTCTTTGAGTACAGCTCTTTGCTTTTTAAAGGCACATAATTAGGACACTACTCTTGCAGAGAAACATCTGCAGAACAGCAACAACTGTCTCTGTAAAGAGTTAATTTCAGAACCTACACAGGAGTTCTTACAGTTTTGCACTGTTCCAAGTACAGACCTCAGTTATGCCTAGGTTTTTTATTTTTAAAAATCAGTTCCATTCCACTGTGCTACTAGCTTCAGTAGCAGCAGGAGTGATAATACACAGATAAAAGTGCAGCAGCATTTGTAAGGAGATATTTTATTATTAGGTACATCTAAAATACATGGATAGTTTTTGTGCACAAGGATCAATGCTTTTTTTCCAGTTCAGTTTTTCCCTGAAATTAGCTTTTTGTGAAGCACTGCAGGAACATAATCTTTGTGTTGTATCCTTTAAAGCTGTGGATGACTCATTACCAATCTAGTCATGGTTAGATCCCAGACTGGGGAATTTACCTGACGGAATAACAACCACACCTGGGGTTTTTGCTCCCAAGATTATTTTCAGTTAGATAATTTCCTCACACCACTTCACTATAAGGTCACACACCACCTCTACTTGTACAGTCAGTGACAGATAAAAAGGGCCAGGATTGGGACAGGCTAGAAATAAAAGCTTTATTTGCCGTTATTTGCCAAAATTCTGTTTTTAATCATTGAACACCTGGTGAGCTAATCTTCACATCTTCTGGGGGAACATATTTATTTTGTGATATAATTGCTGCTGGCTGTGCCAATCCCTGATCTAGGCCTGGTGAGTGCTGGGTCCTTTGCTGATTCAGTGAGCTGACCTAATGATTCAGGTCTCTAAGACAGCAGAAAGCTATTCCCTTTCTGGAAGATTTTGGCTATTTATTTTTGAAGGGTTTTCTCCCTCATGGTAGTGACTTCAATTACCTTATAAAAGAGACTGATATGTACTATAGCTATCAGGAGTTTACTATCCCAACCACTCCTCTTGTGGATAATAAACCACTACAATGACCTAGCCCCTCCTTGTGTGACTTTGCCCTTGATCTCAGTAGCTTCGTAAAACACTGGTAAAACACAGTTTATGAAGGTCTTTTAAGAGATTTGATAACATTCTGGCTTCAGGAGAGCAGGTAAAAGCTTACCTGTCTGTAACAATTAAGGACAAGACTGTCACCAAATACAGAAGATGTCCCATGTGTCTCACACACATAGTGGTACTAATTTAAGGCTGTATTTCACTTACAAATCCAGGTAAGTCAGTGCTTGTGAACCAGGGATGGGGTTTTTTTTCCACGGAAGTAGTTAACTATTACTGATGGAGTCAGGGCACATGGAGTTTTTACCCTACCCGAACAGATAAACTACAGTTGAAGAGCAGAAATGGAGTGAACTTAACAGGACGGAGTGAACTGAACCACCTCCTGTCTGGCCTCAGCACCAATTTTACATTTCCATGACGTAAAATACACTTATTTGCAATATGTTGTGATTCTAAGGCAATTAAAGAGAAATCCACATGGGTTTGTGCAATGACAGCCTGCAGTGATTACAAATAGAAACTGAGGTTCAAAGCATAGTAACATGCAGAGGCAGGATCACCCAAACAATGTGAACATGATTAAGATATCACAGACCCTTTCTGCTTCTACACATAAAACGTGAAGAACAGTATCACCAACATATTCCTATGGTCACTGAGTAATTTTTCTTTTGAGAAGTGTGGAGCCAATAAAATAAATATCTTTGGTAGAGAAAGGAAACAGGATGATGCTGTGTAGCCACAATTCATTAAAGAGGTTTGACCAGGAATGGAAAGGCACATGAACTTGAATGGCAAGTCCAACCATTTGAAAAAGAACCCTAGAGATTGTACTTTTTCTTTAATGCCCTTAACACCACCATTGGCCAACACAATATTAGTGAACTGAAACAGCATTTATTTTCTTGTCTATAACACAGGAAGTTGTGCTTTTCCTACTAGGTCAGTGCTTCAAGATCCTTAAAAGACTGTCCCAAAACAAGTGAATTATGGTTTTATCTCTTTGATGCCCTAAGAGCATCTATTAGCTCGTTACTCTAAGATTCAGCAACAAAATATCAGATTAATCCTTGTACAAAAGGTTGAGAAGATGGCATGAAAGCAAAGTGATGGCAATAAAATAATACATTTCTTAAAACTGAAATTCCTAATCTGATTTAAAATACTAAATTAAAAAAAAAGACACTTCTAATTTAAACCTAGTTTAGTTCATAACTGATCAGTTAAAGCTGAACTGTTGAAAACCATGAGTATCTACACTGTGATTTATACTAGTTTAACAAAATTATTTGAAATTTATATCCATAGTTAAGCTATCATAGTGATAACATCATTATCATAGTCAACATAGTACTGCTGTACCCCTGAACAGTTAATGTTTGTTGGGTTTTTTTTATTAGGATATATTACACATTAATAAGTCTTTTAGCATTTTTATTTGTATATATAACTTTGGGGATGTGGAAGTATGCACATTTTTTTATCTGGAGAAATAGTGGAACAAGCACCACTTCTCTGCAAACTCAGCCATGCTGTGGGCTGCACTCAGAGGTTCACAGTTGGATGGAGACATCTCTACACATCAACAACGCCCATGCCCCATGCCCAGTCTGGTTGCTGGAAGAGCAAGATTTTGCACATCACTAAAGCTTTCATCTTTGGGGGGAACCTTGTGAACTTTTTGCTGACTGCTGCTTTATACAAAGGGTCTCAAAAAAGCTTCAAAGGTGTGCACAGTTTCAGGGTCCATAACTCATGCAGGACTGGCACTGCTTGGTTTCCTGGACATGACGTGCAGCTGCTGCAGAAATTCTTGAGTCACTCTGTGCCCCTGAACCCATGGTGGGCAAGAAGTCCTATCCTCCAAAGCTGCAAGGCACTTGCTTGAAATTATACAGGGACCAGCCCTCTGGGCTGCCCCTCTCTGCAGGGGACTCTCTGAGTGCAGAGGCCTGTGGCTAGACAGCTGGGCTGGGGAACTGTGCAGCATGCTGTCGGTTGCAGAAAATGATGCTCTTTGGAGAGGAGGATTCCTATTGGATAGGACACTTGTTGGGTGAGGGAATGGTTTTTGGTGAGGAGAATGCCTTTTGGGAAAGACAGTACCCTTTGGAGAGGGGGACACTCTTTGATGATGAAGAACTTTACGGAAGAGAATGGCCTTTCTGGAGGAGGTTCTTGTTGTAGAGAAGGACATTCATAAGGGTGGGGGATACCTTTCTGTGAGGAGGATGTCAATTGTAAGGGAGTTTCCCCTCTGGGAAAGTAAGTGTCCTTTGCAGGAGAGCATGACCTTTGTGAAGGACATCCTCTGGGGAGGGCGCTCATCGGTGGAGGTCATCCTTGACACCTGGTTGAGGGCCCACGTCCTTGTCAGCCTTCAAAGCTGGGACGCACGCAAACAACCCGGCCTTCCCGCATGTCCACGTCCCTCAGCCCAGCCCGTCCCCCACACCCCCGGCAGGGGCACACGCAGAGGCCCGGCCACTCCCGGCACCGCGCTGCTGTCCCGGGGCGGTCCCGGGGGCGGGGCGGGGAGGCGGTGGCACCCGGACCCATTGCAGCGGCTGAGGGGCCGTGTAGAGGCATCAGCGCCATGTCTGGGCGGGAGTTGTGGGCCGCGGCGCTGGTGCTGCTGACGGTACTACCTGAGGCTCTGTGGGCTGACACGCCGGCCAACTGCTCCTTCGCCGACCTGCTGGGCGCATGGGAGCTCCGCGTATGGCGGAGCAGCGGCCGCCACGGCAACTGCTCCCAGGCGGGTGAGACCCCCAGTCCTGTTCCCTTCCCTGGGGGCCGCGGAGTCCAGAGGTCGGCCCGACCTGGCTGGGGGTGGGAGGGTTCCCGTGCGCCTTGGGCGAGGGAAGCGGGAGGAGAGCGGCTTCTCCGTGCCTGTCGGTGTGGCCCTGGCACTGAACGGGCGGCGCGCAATCGGGTGCCTGCCTCGGGTGTAGCGTCCTCTGCTACAGACGGTCGGATCTGTGTGGTCGGCTTTCGTGCGGTGTTCCCTGCAGGTTTTAAGGTTAACTTGAATTAAGCAGCACGAAGCACTCGCATTAGTTTTGGCTCTGAGTGACTTTCTGCGGGCAGCGCTGATACTCTTCCACTTGAGTTCCGGGTTTTGGGTTTGGTTGTTTTGTTTCGATTTGGACACAACGAGGCCTCTTCATGAGCTCCACCGGCTCATGCCACTTCTTCCTCCCATGCAGCCCACAGATCCCTTACCGGTCAGCTCATCCTGGCCTGCAAGCTGCTCTCCTGAGCTGCAAAGTGCTCTCTGCTAGGTGAGACCAGACCAGCTCCCGGCAGGCCACTGTGTCTCACTAATAATGGGAAGTTATGATTTAATTATTGTATGTCCATATTATTTTAAAAATAGTAGGTATTCTAAATTTTTCTTGATCATCTGTTTTTTTGATCAGAGGCAGGAAGTGTCTGTAGGAGCAGTGGAGGTGAGATGAATGGTGGAGGGAGTCAGAACCCTGATGTGAAGGAGTATGAGGTGGCTTATTCTTCACCCAGATGTTTTTAGGGAAGATGTGTCATTGCAGACATGGTGCCTGAGTGACACTGCATCCGGGTCCTGTGTAGCCCTATAGCAAGTTACGTTTAAATTAGCTGATGTTTCCTGGCAACAGTGTTTGTTGCTGCTGGTAATTAAATATTAAATACTTCTTAGCAGTGTGAAAAATTAACATATAGACCCAACACAGGTAAGTGGAGTCCTTGAATTGTGTTTGATTGATGCTTTTCTGCAGAAGACTTTATTCAAGAAGTATGTTTTATTATCTTTAGGAATAAAATACATGTTGCACTATTCTTAGCACTAATTTTCTATTTTAGTTCTTCCATGCAATAATGCTTGTATTTATTTCAGGGCCTGTGGAGAAAAAGGTGCTTGTGAATCTTCAGAAGTTAGATGTGGCTCAGGATAGTCTGGGCAACTATGGTTTCTTCACTTTGATTTATAATCAAGGCTTTGAAGTTGTGATAAATGGCTACAAGTGGTTTGCATTTTTTAAGGTGAGTTAACTTGGTGTGTCCTGCATCACTGACTGGTGCGAAAATGGCCTGGTAATGTTTGGCTCTAAGGTTTGCATGTGTTACAGATATGGAGTTTCTTTTAATGTTAAGAAAACAGTTCCCAGTAGCTGGGTAGGGGATGGAGGTATTTATATTCCACACAGAGGCATTATCTGAAAACTGCTACAGATGCTGCTGCTTTATCTTCTGGGCATGTTTAAAGCAACTGAAGGTCTTCATGAAACTAACTCACCTGGAATTTTTTTTTCCCCATTTTTTTTTCAGTGCACCATGGGCTCAAGTAAAATAGCAGGTATCATTGCTTCCCATATATCTTTCATTAAAGATGTTCTCAAATGCATGAAAACTTCAGAAAGACCTTGCTGAGAGGATTTCTAAGATCTTTACATTTTGTTCTAGCATACTATTTTAATAGCTAAGGAACTTTTTCTGCTTCTTGTAATTGTTCTTTTGGAGTAATACTGTTATTTCCACTCTCTGTTAATGACTTAAGATCAAGCTGAAAACAGTGCTAGTAGGTAGGGAGTAGAAAGGAGAAAACCCACTTCCTATGAGTACTGTGCTACCAATGCATTGTGATTCTGGGGGGTGGCTTGAAGCAATCTCTTCAGGATGACTTTAGTACCTGTGAGACAGATGTTTTGTGCAGAGAGACTACTCAGTGAGTGTGGCTCTAGGCAAGAACAGTGAATGTGTTTCTTGGTTGCTTCAGGAAGCATGGTCTTCTGTCTGGCTTCAGATCAGCCAATAGTAAACAACCAGGCCTTGTCCAAGCATAAAATCTTTGAACCTTGGCTAGTAGTAAGCAAGGTGAAAAATTACTTTTGCTTTAAAATTGTCTTTCTAGGAGCCATTGTATATAGCTTTATTTCACAACAATTTTCAAGTCGGTGTTTTCAGATGTTAACAGAAGAGAGTGATACTCTTCTAGGAAAACTGTAGTCCTTAATGGAATAGATATGTATGAGGCTCTAATTTAATGGCAGCTTCCTCCATGCCTATTAGAGTTCACTTAAATTAAGGGAAAGGGCTGTGTAGAATGTTTTGCAAGATTAATGGTGAAGCTCTTTACATACTTAAACCCCATCAGGCACTTAAGCGCCACAATGAAAAGATAAAAGTACAAAAACTTGAGGGTTAAGATAAATGTATTTTAATAGGTAAAAGCTTTGTATGAAAGCGAAGCAAAACAAGGAATTAATTTGCTACTTGCCACCAGTAGGCAGATGTTCAGCAATTTCCAGGAGAGCTGGAATTCATCATGCAGTAATGTTACTTAGGAAGGCAGATTCTATAATTCTGAATGTACAGATTTTCTCCTTCTTTCCTCATCTTTATATGCTGTCTCCTGGTCTGTGGTCTGTAATATCCCTTTGGGTGGTTCAGGTCAGCTCTCTTAACTGTGTCCTCTCCCAGCCTCAGCTTGCACTCTCAGCTTGCACTACTTACCAGCAGTTTAGTCAGTGGAGCAGACAAGACCTTGATGCTGTTTAAGTGCTACTCATCAGTAACTAAAAGATCCCTGTGTTATCAACACTATTTTCAGCAAAAATCCAAGTGTGGCACAATGTGAGCTATAAATAAACTAGAAATAAAATTACCTGCCAAAACTAGTTAATTCTCACAACTCTAATTTATTTATTTTTTTTTTTAAAAAGAATGCTTCTCCATAAGGCAGAGTGTTGTACTTGAATGTACATGAAATACCCGATTGGTATCCAGCCCTCTGCTGGACTCTCTCAAGTAGACCTCTTATCCTTCTTGAACTGGGGAGACAGGTGAGGTCTTACTAGGTCAGAGTAGAGGGGAAGGAGAACTTCCCTAGATCTTCTGGACACACTCCTCTTAATGTACTACTCTGAGATACCATTGGTCTTCTTGGCCACAAAGGTGCATTGTTGTCCCATGGATAACTTGGAGTTTATCAGGACTTCAGGGTCCTTCTCCACAGATCTACTCTCTAGCAGATTGTCTTCTAACCTGTACTGGTGCATTTTGTTATACTTTCCCAGGTGCTCTTGCTCTTGTTGAACCTCATTAGGTTCCTCTTTGCCCAGCTCTGTCCAAATCTTGCTGAATAGCCACACAGTCTTAAGGTGAATCAGCCAATCTCCCCATTTTTGTGTTGTCAGCAAACTTTCTGAGAAGACACTGTCCTGTCATCAAGGTCATTGATAAAGATGTTGAACAGTACTGGA
Organism: Corythornis vintsioides; assembly: GCA_025447755.1. Lineage (NCBI taxonomy): Eukaryota > Metazoa > Chordata > Aves > Coraciiformes > Alcedinidae > Corythornis > Corythornis vintsioides. The sequence goes on from JAOEGS010014217.1 coordinate 23,898, forward strand.
CCCAGCACTGATCTCTGGGGAACTCCACTAGTTACAGGTCTCCAGATGGACTCTGCACCATTGATCACCACCTTTTGTGTAGCCAGTTCTTCTTCCATCTCACTGTCCATTCTTCTAACCCACGATTCCTGAGCTTGCTCATGAGCATGTTATGGCAGACTGTCAAAAGCCTTGCTAAATTCAAGGCAGATAACATTCACTGCTCTCCCTGCATCTCTCCATTCAGTCACAACATTATAGAAGGCTATCACATTAGTCAATCACTCCTTGTAGGTTTGGCAGGTGATACAGCAAAAACTCCAGACACTGACATGTACTCTAACTGGGTGGATTTACTCAAACTTCTCAGGCAGGGACACCTCTGTGAGCTTTCCTGAAGTGGCGAGTGCCTGCCTCAAAGCAGCAGAAACTGCTGCCTCCTTGGGGATAGTGGAGCACTGTATGTTGTAGTATTGTCCATTTACTTGGGCTTGAGGTGTCATCTCTGGCAGATGGAATTCGGAAGTCATTGCTGGCGTTGGTGGACTCATCTAAGGAGAATATAGTTGACCTAGTGGACTGGGAATCCTTAGGCTTATATTTTACACTGAAATGCAGGGTTGCTTTACAAGCCAGTATGGTGAGCAGTTGAAACAAGTGCTGATTATTGAAGGAATTATTGAATATAAGCAATTTAATTGTAGAAAGAGTGAAAAGCTGGCTCTGGAATGTAAAAGGTGCTGTTAGGCACCAACTCAAGAGTCACTGAAGGCTCTTCTCTTACCTATACCTTGTCAAATACAGTCCTGGAAGGCGAGTACTATGTCAAGTGATTCATAAGTGCTGATCTCGTGTTATTCCTCTGTGCTTAGAAAAACCTAAATACATTGATTTGCAAGAGTAATCTTAAACAATATACCAAAACTATTATGGAATAACTTAGTCTGGAAGGAACTTCTGGAGGTCATCTGATCTAAAATGCTGCTTAAAACACAGTAAGTCAAACACACACCTGTGTGGTAGGAATGCAAAGTAGCTTGCATTTAATGATCATGAATTATCCTTAGCCCTTTGTAGGTAAATGGATTGTTAGTTTTGAAGTTGCTTTTTGGTGTTTAGAAATATTCTTTAAATATTATAGAGAAGATTAGCACACAATTCAGTTACCTTCTCTAATTTTGTTGCTAGAGGAGAAACAGGATATTACCAAGATGCAAGTATAATGGCTGAGATGCATGAGGAAATACTACAGCACTTAGTGTATTTTTTTTGCTGGGGACTGTTAGTTGAATGTTGACTTGCAGACTTCATGATCTAAAAAATTGCAATTTCGCAGTCAATGAGGGCTTTGGAGGAAGAGGTGCTTCCTTATGAACTGGTTTACCTTGTGAAATATTTAGATATGTGTGGGTTTTAAAATGCTGCAGCAAGTGAATTTTCCTTCCTGTGGGAAAGTGAAGGTTCTCACCAGGCGGTGACCTTGCTGGCATTTGTAAAACAGTAGAAAGACGTTTTGTCTATGGGTGTTGTGGCACCCCAGCCAGTCAACCTGGGGAATGGCCGATTTCTTGTCCAATTACCATGAAGTTGAGAGGGTATAAAAAAGAGCTGTAAATTAATAAATAAAGGATCTTGGAATCTTGGTGAAGGAAATCATCTCTGCTTCTCTCTTTCTCCTCTTCCGGCTACTGGCATATAAATGACAGATATATGTATCTGTTTACTTTTAATCTGGTAAATACTGCATTACACATAGCATAGAAATGCAAAATACCTTGTTCTGTTGGAATAAACCATGTTTTTAATTTATACTGAACACCAAAATGCTTAGGGGACCTATTCCATCATCTCCTACTGTAAAGCTTCCAGCGGACAGGCTGATACTCTGCTCAATGCATACTTCAGCGGTCTTTGAATAATGATACCTGTTTGAAATACTCCTGCCATTTGCACCTGAAAGGTAAGATAAACATAGTAGACTTAATTTCCTTAGTGTTGAAAGAAAATGTAGAAAGTGTAAAAGCTAAAAGCTATCCCTCAGAACATTGGCCTTGATCACTATTGAGAAAGTGGAAAGTCATTAGATAAAATCCCTTAGGAATTAATTGAAGAATTATATTTGCTGTCAGTCTCTTGTTATACAGCAAGAACTTACAGGGCCAATATATTCAGTATGGGGTATTTTGCTGTTTTACTTGGTAAAATTGCTTAATTTCACTCTGAAATAACCCTTCTGGTCTGAACAGAGTTACCACTTGCTTGTAGTGTAACTTTTTGGTTCATGGAGCAGTTTGTGAAAGCCTTGCACATCTCCTTCCATGGCTGTCTGTTTAGGCTTGTCAGGAAAGTATTCATTCATAGATTCATTCATAGATTCGTAGATTGTTTCAAGGCTGCTCATAAATTTGAAATTTCATCTTCTGTTTATGTTGCATTAAAGTTATATGGCTAAAACCCCTTCATGGTATCAGGGCAAATAAAGAATCCTTCCTGGTTTACCTACTATGATGCTTTAACACTTGCCTCCTATTGTGTTGTTGAACAGAGAGGATGTGGTTGCTATGCAAAATGAACAGCAGTATTTAAGCCAATACAGTTCTTAATGTGTTTCAAGCACAGAAGTGCAGCTGGTGCTAATTGAACTTCCTGTATATTTTTGCTTAATGTTCAAGGATGAAGCTATTCGTAACTAAAATGAATGCTGTGGGCTTGTGTAAGTGGTGGCTTAATCAGAGGTGCTGTTGTGTGTGAATATAGAGACAGCCTGCTGGATGAAGATACACATTTCAGTGAGGTTTTGATAACCTTTTGTTTCTGTGGCTTACTAAATGGACACCCACTAAAATTTTCGTAGGGCTTCGTTGCATTTGATTTGTTCTTTGACCTGGGGACTGAGGAGAAATCCCTTTTTACACCAATTAAGTGAATTGGGTTACCTTATGAGTGTATTTTTCTTCATTTAGCTTTAATAGCTTAAGTATCTCTAATGATGTTTTATTACTGTTGTTACATATAGACTTGTCCCTGAGAGCATGCCAACATAAATGCAGCATCCTACAGCATTCTTCCCTTCTGCTTCTCGCAAGTTGTAGTTACTCTGTCAGGTCTATTTCTGCAGCACAAAATAACTTGTTGTATGGGAATGCTCTTGTTTCTTATTTAATGTATGCTGCTGAAACATCCCTATAATGAACTTGAATACAAAGTTAATGTCTCATGGCAGAAGCTTGAGCATGTGCCTCTACTGGATGGTATAAGGTTCTATAGGGCTATGCAAGATAAAAAGCTTTATTTACTTTTTTATTCTGAAGGATGGCCAAAGCAATAGGAACAGCATAATATAAAAGGCTAGAGTGAGGCTAAAAGGAAGTTGAGGCTAACATTTCAATTATTTGATATCTTTGTAATACTTTTTTTACGTTAAGAGTACCACTTTGAAGGGAGACAGTCTCATAAGATTCTCAGAGTTAGTCCATTACGCAAAGTTGTACTATTTTGGACTTTTGAGAAGGCCCTCTAGCAAAAACCAGAAGTGTGGCTTTTTTTTTTCAATATAAAATACTAGCACTACTTCAGCAAAAAAAAAAGAGACTATGGAATAATCCACTACTCATGTTATTAATCTTTTCCAGACCTATTTAATAGAATTATAGAATGTTAGAGGTTGGAAGGGACCTAGAAAGATCATCTAGTCCAACCCCCCTGCCTGAGCAGGATCACATAGACTAAGTCACCCAGGAACGCATCCAGGTGGGTCTTGAATATCTCCAGAGAAGGAGACTCCACAACCTCCCTGGGCAGCCTGTTCCAGAGCTCTGGCACCCTCACTGTGAAAAAGTTTTACCATGTGTTTACCCTAAACCTCTTGTGCTCCAACTTACTCACATTGCCTCTAGTCCTATCTGTGGATGACAATGAGAAGAGTCTGGCTCCATCCTCCCTACACATGTCCTTATTTGGTGATTTGGGGACATCTTTGTCACATCTGCTCTTCCCCAATGCCCCCAAGTTTGCTTAAAACCACTGACTTCTCTTCTGAAATAACCAGCCTAGACAAGTGGCAATAGTTAATGCTTACCTTTCAGAATATTAAAGTAATAATAATAAAAATCTGAGTTGCTAATGTAATTTAATTGTTCTGCAAATCAATTTAAAGCTACATTCTAACATATCCTGGTTTGGCTTACTTAACTGGCAGTATGCAACTGCTCATTCCCTAAAGTGTAAATATGAAAGCATAAAACTCCTGAATTGCAGAATGTTTCCCAGAGGAAAGAAATAGCATCTGTATTTATTTTATATTTGCTCACAGTATATACTGGATAACAAAATGCAGTTTATTGTTCTGATAATGCTCTAGGTGATCCTGCTCTGGCGTGGGAACCAGACTCAGTCTCCAGAGGTTCCTTCCAGCCCCTACTGTTCTATGATCTGTGAACATGCAATTAGATTATGTACTGATGACCAACAACAGGAGAGGCTTTACAAAAAGCCTATTTTTGCTTAACATTTAGGTACATTAAGTTTAAGGTTAATATTTGAGATGCTTAGGTGAAGTCACATGAGTTGTCAGACTTTAGAAGAACATGCAGTTGAAATGGAATTTTAATGTTTTATGCTTAATGTTAAAATGCTTAATGTTTTCAAATATTCCAAATGTTTTTGGAATTTGAACTGTGAATATAGTTTTTGTGCTGTTCTACATGAGTTATTTCAGATTGATGAGATCACTGGATGGAGTTTACATAATACTGCAGATAGGAGCACTGGCTGATGAACTTATCAGTGTGACATGGCTGCAGTGGTCTTTGATTAACTTAAAAATGGAAACCATCTCAAGTCTGCAGAGGAAACACATGCAGCAGTTACATAGCAGTTGCTGGTGGTTGCTGCTGTATGGCTGTTGTCTCCCTTGAAGGATGCAGCTCTGAGGAGTACCATGCTGGCAGCTGCAATTGAGTCTTGCACTGTAATTTAGGTCATGAATTGCAGTCAGTGGTTGTTCATGCAATGGTGCCGTGATCCTCTGTGACTTGGTTGAGCAGGCACATATGCAGTACAACCTCTAGATCTATCAAATCTGACTGTACCAGTTTCAGTCTGTCAGAGCCCTTCTCTAGTAGCAATAAGAAATGCTGCACATGCTTTTGCAATCAAATATTGATTTGATGGTGTACGGTCTGGGAGTAAGTGGTGGGTGTCATTGTCATATTACCAATGACTTTTTCTGATTTTTAGTTCCTCTTAACATGTGGCCCACTGGGGACTTAACTGCCTTGAAGAAATTAAGAATAAATATTGTTGGGTTTTTTTAAAGGTGTCTACATCAGTTCTCTAGATCAGTGGTTCTCAGTTAAAGTCGGGGGGGGAGGGGCACGGCAGGGAAGGCAAATTGGGAGCTTATGTGTATATTCTACTTTTCTAGCTGAAAATTGCTCCCACAGTTCATATTCCCTTTATCCAGGTGACATTGATGAGCTAGGATCTCAGAGTCTGTCTCATTTTAATACTTTTTTTTGGGGGGGTTGGCGTTTTGTTCTTGTTTATTTTAAAGCCACTGTAGTAATAGCTCACAGCCTACAAAAACGTAGCTATGGAGAATTTCATTTGCTTGATTTTAGGTTTCTACACAGACTATCTGAAATTAGCTTTTGTTTCTTGCTCATCTTGAAACCTTGTCAGTGACTGATCAGGATAAGGAAGCTGAAGAGGCCTTCCACAAACAGCTGGGGGTAGCTTAGAAATCACAGGCTCTGGTTGTCATGGGGGACTTTAATTACCCTGACATTTGCTGGGAAAATTGCACATCCAGACATGCTCTGTCCAGTAGGTTCCTCCAGAGCATTGATGATAACTTCCTAATGCAGGTGTTGGAGGAGCCAACAAGGAGAGGAATGATGCTGGACCTTGTACTGACCAACAAAGAGGGTCTGGTTGAGGATGTGAAGGTAGGAGGCACCCTTGGCTATAGTGCCCATGAGATGGTGGAATTTAGAATTGCAGGCAGCAGGCATAGGGCCACATGCAGGATTGCTACCCTGGACTTCAGAAAGGCCAAGCTTGGTCTTCTCAGGTAACTGCTTGGAAAATTCCCATGGGACAAGGCTCTGGAGGGTAAGGGGGCCCAAGCAAGCTGGCTAATATTCAAACGCCATTTCCTGCAGGCTCAGGATCAGTGTATCCCAAAGAGCAGGCAATCTAGTAAGAGAGTTAGGAGACCTGCATGGTTGAGCAAGGAACTCTTGGAAAAACTTAAGTTGAAGAGGGAAATATATAAAACATGGAAGGAGGGACAGGCCACCTGGGAAGAATAATACGGAGGTTGTCAAAGGATGCAGGGATGCAACAAGGAAAGCTGAAGCTTCCATTGAAATTAAGCTAGCGAGGGAGGTCAAGGATAACAAGAAAAGTTTCTAAAAGTATGTTGCAGGCAAAAAGAAGCGTAAAGGCCATGTGGGCCTGCTACTGGATGAAGTGGATGCCCTGGTGACTGAGGACAGAGAAGGCTTAGTTACTGAATGCCACCTTTGCCTCGGTCTTTACAACTAAGGTCAGCTACCAGGACTCCCAGGTCTCCAAGACCACAGTGGAAGTCCGGAGGCAGAAAGTTCTTTCCTCAGTTGAAGAGGCTTGGGTTAGTAACCAGTTGAGTAAACTGGACATCCACAAGTCTATGGGCCCTGATAGGATACACTCATAAGTAATGAGGGAGATGGCAGAGGTTATTGCTAGACCACTCTCCATCATTTTTGAAAGGTCCTGGAGAACAGGAGAGGTGCCTGAGGACTGGATGAAGGCCAATGTTGTCCCAGTCTTAAAAAAGGGCCAAAAGGAGGACCCGGGTAACTACAGGTCCGTCAGCCTCACCTCCATGCCTGGAAAGGTGATGGAACAGCTTGTCCTTGCTGCCATGTCTAAACATCTGGAGGAAAGGAGGCTTATCACAAGTAGTTAACATGGATTCCGTAAGGGGAAATTATGCTTGTCTAATCTGATAGCCTTTTATGATGATTTAAGCAGATAAGGAAGTGCAGTGGATGTGGTGTTCCTTGACTTCAGCAAGGCTTTTGATACTGTATCCCATAGCATCCTCACAGCCAAGCTTAAGAAGTGTGGATTGAGTCATGGCATATTAAGGTGGATTGGGAACTGGCTGAAGGACAGAGCCCAGAGAGTTGTGGTCAGTGGAGCAGAGTCTGGCTGGAGGCCTGT
>JAOEGS010014218.1:15024-25624 GCA_025447755.1 Corythornis vintsioides
CGGGCAGGGGGGTTGGACGAGATGATCTTCTAGGTCCCTTCCAACCCCTAATATCTATGAATCTATGAATCTATGAATCTATGACTGTACCAGTTATTACCCTTGGTTTGCTGTTAGCACCATTGGTTTCTGACACTTAACTTATTAAGAGAGGCTGTATTTCACTACAAAATGCAGAATTACTTCCCCCACACCCCTCCTTTAAAAATTGCATGCCTTTAATTTGGCAATACCTAGCAGAAGGGATAAATCTGCACTGTTTAAATTAATGGCAACATTCTTATTATTTGCAGTGGTATTACAGTGGCAGCATTCTTAACCATTTTCACATTTTTTCTTCCAGTTAACTTTGAATACAAGGTATTCCAAGTTGAATTTATATGTCAAAAAATTAGTACATGCATCCACTTTTTTTCAGCTTACTGATCTTAATATAGATCACTTAAATGTGCACAGGTGAGCACAACTAAAAGAAGTATTATGTGCTGTTCTGCAGTGTGTAATCCTGTGAATGTATTTGTGACTGTATATGACTTTAAAATGACACTGTGATGTTGGCACTAACACCTAAAATGCTAATGTTGGATTTTTGATTGCTATTTTAATAACTGTAGTAACATTTTCTTGGTCAACAACAGTGAAAAAAGTTGGCATTACTCTTATGCGGCTTCATACGGTTTAGTAAGTTGCAAGCATGTTGTTAATTTCACTATCCAATAACCATCATGCTACTCTTGGAGTCAATGGAGAAAACAGAATGAGTGTCACACTGCAAACTTGCCAGTTCTCCTGTGCAACAGAGCATGAAGTAGATTGTTGTCCTGGTTTGAGTGAGAAAAAAACAAATTCTGTTCAGTGATTTTAGTTGTTAGCTCAGTTCTTCTAACTGCACTGTATGAAGTTAGCAGGATGTTCTCACAGACAATGTCTGCTTCTAGCAGTAATAACACCCCTCATTAGTTACTACCAGGGATTGGTGTGCAGACCAAGGTCACTGCTGGATCTTGTGTACTGGGGTGTGCAGAAAGGCCACACCTGCAGGGAGAAGCAGAAAGGGCAGGAGGCCCCAAACTGACCAGTGAGGTATTCCAGACCATATATGTCATATTCAGTATATAAAGCTCTCATCTGAAAAAATCTTGCATTCTATTTTCTGCCTCAGCTATAACTGCAATACTTCAGAGAAAATACATTAATGCAATATTTCTTAGCTGGGGTGATTTGTGAAGTTGCAGTCTGTCTTCAGTTGTATAGTTATTTCTTTGTTAAAAATTTCAAATGAATGCCATTTTGCCATTGTAGAAGCAGCTAGTGTGGATGTATTGAATAGATCAACTATAGTCGTCTTCTCACTACCAGAAATACAAAAGATTAAATAGTACTGTGTTAAAACCTAACCAAAATTTAGAAATTCTATTCTGTTCTAAAGTCTGTTGAAATAAATTAAAATAAATGTAAAAATTTTTATAATTTTCAACAAGTTTTGTATGTATCTGACAATAAATTATTATTGTCAAACATACAAATGATAAAATTTTACTAAACTTAGGATGCATCAATTTTTAATATTATAGTGAGGTTTTATCCTAGACTTTGTTTAAAAATTATGCTCTATAATTTCTTTCTGTGTATGATAACTTGAAATATGACAGCACTAGAGACCCTGAGGGTATGGATATTTTATGTCAAGCTTTATTTGATTTGCAGCTAAATGTTTTTTCACACCGAGATTAAGTACAAATTTTGGCTTTAATTTTTTTTTTCCAATTCAGTAGTTTTTCAAATTTTAATCTAAAAAATGAAGAAAATACTTCAAGAGCATATTGGAGAGAACTTTTAAAACAGAATTCAAATGTATTTATACCAGTTTAGTTAATCAATTCACTAAAATTGAACTTGTTTTTCATAGTTTTTATGGAGGGGGAAAAAAAAAATCTGATCTTATCATATGAATAATTATCAAGCTATTTTGAAGTCCAAAACAGAAATGTTTGAGCATTTGTGAATTTCCTGGATTATTCTTAAAAATACTCAGATTGATATTTTTTAATGTCTGAATTAGAAAATATGGCACCTTATTCTTCAGAAAACTAGATATTTCTAAGTACCTTTTTCACTCATATTTAGTGACTATGTAGCTTGGTGATGCTAAATGATAAGTTAATGTAGAAATTAATGTAGACATAATAAAACAGCTTTTAAAACAGATTACGCTGAATAATTGAAAGAGGTTATTCCTTATTAAAACACAAACAAAAAAACCCAAAATAAAAGCTTTGAAAATCAGAATATACAGAAGTGCTATCAGTTTCCTTGATGTTTTAACAAGAAACTTTTAAACAAGTATCTCAGCTCTTTGACTGGCCCAAAGCAGCTCAAGAGGGTGCTTTCATGAAGCTGATATTTATACAGTTGGTCCTACTGTAGCAGCAGATAAGAAATTGAGTATGTCTGATAATGCAGCAATATGCTGTAGTAATTCAGTTCCTGCTTCTGTGATAAAGTGCAAATGGATTAGACCTGTGAGGTCTAGGTTAGTGCATAAGGAAAGCTTCCCAATGCAAATAAGGCTGAAACAAGAACATATTGTTGGGATTTCTGCAAGTTATCTGTTAATCAAGTAAAACATGGTATGTTAGGGCCTTTTAACATGTTTTTGACATTTAGCCTTATGCAAGTGACAGATAAATTATTTGTCTCTTGTGATTGACTGAGAAAAAATGTATACTGTTCATTAGAAGATGACATAATGCTATATATGATTTCTAATAGAAGAAAAATATTTAAGTAAATAAATCTCCAAGAAGGTATGGTTATAAAGCAAACTCTTAATATAACCAAGTGGATTCTGAATGGTTATCAAACTAGTCCATTTAGGAGAGGCTGTCATTTTAATGTTAATAATAAAAGGAGTAAGAATTTATATTATTTGTAATTAGGTTTAAATGTGAAGTTATTTAGTATCTCATATTCCCTTTCTTCCATAATCTATATAGCAAAAGTCAGCTAATAGTAAAATAATAGAAAAAAAACCCCAACCAAAAAACAAAGCCAAAAAACACTCTTCTAAAAATATTCCTGTTGAAGGGTCCTCATTCTGTATGAATGAGTCAAAGGGAGATTTGGGCATTGAGCATCAGGAGTTGTGTACCTCTGCAATTTCAGGGTTTTCAATGCAAAGACAGTTGATACTGCTGTGGAAACACATTTCATTACAGAGAACCTGCTACCTTTTGTTTTGACTGGTTTGGTTTTTTTTTGACTGTATGCCAAGTGGAATGTAGTATGTCTCCCATGTGTAATTCTTTCTGAATGAAATTAGAGATATGAATTTTGTGAGGAGTCAACACTTTTTTTCTGTGAAGAATCTTACAGTATAACTAATTTGGTAACATGTATATTCAGCCAACTACTTTTAATCAGATAGAAACAAATCTTTATCATACCTTTTATATTTTTTCCGTCTCTTGGACAACTGTTTTTTGGTGGTTGGTTTTTTTTTTGTGCTCTCAAATTATAATACATCTAAACTCTAAGTTACTGATAGAAAGTGGTTTCTAATTAGATTAGGAGCCCTGAAAACTTCTTATAGACACTAAAGAGGCTACCAGCATTCAAAGAAAATAATAAAATTCAAGCAGGCAAGACCAGTCATAGCCTTTCTGTTTTGAACTTTTATTCAAGTCTTCAGTCACTTATGGATACAGGAAATAAATTACTGAGATTAATAACTCCATATCTATCACAAGACTATATATATTCGTATGAGTATAAATATTTAATTAAGTTTCTGTACTATGTTACTCTTATCAAGTATTGAAAACCTTGGTCTGGTGCTTTTCAAATCAGGGGAATTCTCTCATTGACTTTAATAGCATTAACTCAGTCATCCTCTGCATCCGAAGGTAGTTTTACTAAGTGCTACTTAATGTAAGGAAATTTTACTCCATCTTTTCTTAAATGATTCCCAACTTTGCAATTTGTCCTTATTAGGAAAGAATAATAGAGCGCTTGAAGGAGCAAAGAGAACGAGATGACAGAGAACGACTTGAAGAAATTGAATCGTATAAAAAAGAAAACAAAGACCTGAAGGAAAAAGTTAATGCTTTACAAGCTGAACTGACAGAAAAAGAGGTCAGTCTTTTCAGGAAAAAAACTATGTTCTTGTATCTATGTCATTATGATGAAAGAAAGTGCACTAGGATTATTCTTGAATAATTTCATTACTGAAATTCTGCCACTTCAGGGGTCATTTTTTGAACTGCTGCTTTCTTAAACATTCTTCACAGTCCTCACTTTTGTGCATAAAATATTGCTTCACTTTTTGCACAGTTGTGTTTCATTATCTTTCCTTTTTCCTTACATGAGCTTCCAGTAGGCCCAAATATTCCCCTGTTGCTCTTGTTTTCATTTGTCAGTTAGACCAATAGGCTTAAAAGTAGCTGTACTTCCAGAATATAATGTCAACTTGTCCGTATTACAAAATGTTTTTCTGTTACACTGCATACCAGCTACAGTGGTTCCAACTGTTTGTATTCTTAAAATGGTGTCTTTTGCTATCAGTGTTTATCTTTGTGTCAATGCCTTCTGGGGAAGGGGAGGGGGAACAGGATCCAACTGATTACTGAGTTGGCAATAAGTTACTGTCCCAGTGACTAGGAATTAACTTTTTACTCTTGGTCATTTTTTCAGTCTAGTTTAATCGATCTCAAAGAACATGCATCTTCATTGGCATCAGCAGGGCTGAAAAGAGACTCCAAACTTAAGTCTTTAGAAATAGCCATAGAACAAAAGAAAGAAGAGTGTAGTAAGTTGGAAGCACAGTTGAAAAAGGTAAGTTCCATCTTAAACCAACCAAACAATGATCAGAAAAACAGAAGTCAACATCCCATCCCTCACTTTGAAAAGATGACCTTATTTACTCTTCTGGAATAAATCTAAAATCTTCCCATCTTAGCTGATGTTTGCATCAAATACTTCTTTTTCTTAAAAGGCTAGCTAGTATCAAGGCCACTAATAAGCCTTAGAAATTATCTAGTATACCTACATGAGGGGATTCTGACAATCTGCTAGAAAGAGATGAACGGGGAGCTGGACATTCAAGGGAAATTAGAAGGGCAGAAAAGAAATTAGCAAACTAGCAATTTTTATTTATATTAATTTATACCACTTATTACAAATAGACTGAAATGTTTGTAGTGTGGGAAAAAATTAAACATCCAAGAAATGCTGTTCATCCTAATAAAATTTTCTGCTTCCAAAATGGAAACTAACTAAATTTCATGTTGTTATTTTTTGGGCTTCATTGGTGAACAAAATTGTGATAATTAAGCAAAACAGTACGTACTTTATCTCTAGCTATACAGAGTTTCTATACAGCAAGTAGTAGAAGCAAGCCTTTAAAGGAAAACATACAGATCCTATATTATATAACATAGTTTTATTGAAATTGATGTATTTAAAGCGATTTTGCTTAAACAAGTAGCAAGTTTGTTGATGCCTTTTCTACCATACATTGGTTTTAACCTTTTTTGTGTCATTTAGTAATGTCTGCTCTCATTGTTTGAACACCAATCTCATGACAAATTTGATGGGTTAGGCATCATGTTTCCCTTCTGCAGTTCTTGACTAAGTGTATGTAAAACTTTTTTTATATGTTGATACCTAATGTTTCATTTTCTATAAATTAATATTTATTTGTTCTATGAATGTTACCAATGTTACTGTAGAATAAGATTCTGATGCTTTTTTTTGCCCAGGTTGAGTAGTATCCTCTTCTGTGTTTAAGCATTTTTTCTATAGCCTTACCGGTGAAGATGGAGAGTATAAAGGATACCTCATTGTAAACCTTATACTTCTATTAGTTTTCAATTCAAAATTAATATCTGTAATTATATACCTGTGATACATATTTAGTTGTGGAGAGGAAGGAAGGGAATCTTTTTCAATAAACATATAGAAAAGCTTTTAATGGAAACAAAACTTCTTTTAGTGTTTGGTACCTTATTAATGCTAGTGATGTCAGAATTAGAATAGTTAAAAAAGCTCTTTCTCTGGAAGCCTTTTACTTTATTTTCTTTTTTTTTTTTTTTTTTTTTTTTTTTTAGAAATTGTTTTTTTTTTTTATTTTTTTAAAAATTTTATTTAATTTTAAAAATTTTTTTTTTTTTTTTTTTTTTTTTTTTTTTTTTTTTTTAGAAAGTGTGTTTATTTTGCACTTCATTACAAAATCTACTTAAATTTGAAAAGTCTTATTTTTTTGCATTTAAAGAAATATTTTTTTTAAATTCTAACAGAACAGAAAAAAATCCAAAATCCTCTTGAAGGACTTGAAATCCTAAGTCAATCTTTTATGACTGTAAATATAAACACACCATACAGTCATGGAAAAATAAGCACTTATAAAAAAAAGAGAGTGTCTGCGACGTCTTTTGTATAAAAAGAGAGTATGTTCCCTGTGTATAAATACAAAGGGTTATTAAATGAAAGTTGAAAACATAGTAGTTTTATTATATCATAAATACAGCATAAAGCTAGGAAATTCACCTAACGTTTGTAGGAGACTGGATATTTCCACAATAAAATGTAGTTACAACCTTCTTTGTGGGCATGTTTAGTCGAACAGAAACAGTGACTGTTAATTATAGTAGACTCCAAACAGTAATTTTCAATTCACATTTTCTCTAATAAAATACTTTATGTTCAAACCTGTAAATATCCTGTGTTAAAATTAATTGGTCCCCAGAAAACTACCTTCACCATGTTTTCATTCCCTGGGAAACCAACTGAAAGATAAGTATGGGTTATTCCTGCATGTGTCTGAGTTAAAGTAGAAGAGAACATCAACATAGTTTAGAGTAAATTATGTCCCAAAAGTGTGTGTATGAACATTAACCACTACAGAAGCTAGAAGGAATGGGCAAAGTTAATATCTCTTTTTCAAAAGTGACTCCATGGGGCTGTCTGTTACTTTGCAAAATTTGAGTGCAGCTTACACATTATTCCTCTTCTTAAAAATAGCCTAGAGAAGACACCAGTATAGTTCAATGTTGATTGACAGGAATGAAGATGTACTCTGTGTACATATGCTAAGGCATTAGCTTTCCATGAGCTCTAACAGCAATAAGTACTATGCCTGAAAGAAAACATGTATGAGGGGAAGTCCTAACAATCTGTAAATTAAAGAAAAATATGATTTTAAAGCTTCTCTTCCCTTGTTTCCTCTCTTTAATTGTTTTGGAGAGAAAAACATTAATTTATTAATACTGAAGATGTTTCTGATTGGGTCTGACTAGATTGAATTTTTTTTTTTTGTATTACATAATTGGATTGTTTAAATTTAATCAGAAAACATCCCAAATAAAATTCTAAAGATTAGTCTGATCCTCAAGTAGACGCATTTCAAAAAGTAATAAACGGAACATTTGTAAAGAGAATTTATGTGAATGTGCAATATTTTGGTAATAAAATTAAAAATAAAAATGCAGAAGAATCTTCAATGCATTTTTTTGCCAAAATTCTGTAGAGTTTTTGTTGACTGACTTTGTTTTGCTACTAGTGAAGAACATCAGGAATTACCTAATAGGTAGCTAAGTGCTTTATATATGTGTGTGTATATAAATAATCTTATTATCCACTCTAGGATTTCCTCATTTTGTTGTTGTTCATTATCTTAAATATACTTGCTTAGTGACATATTTACAGTTGCTAGGGAACTTCTTGCCAAGCTGCACTGTTTGAAAGTCATTCTGCATAGAAAATTCAGTCTCATGTTAAACAAAAGAAAAGTCATAAATTTAGTTATACAATTTAATTAATCTTGTATTATTATAATTCTTGAAGCTTCAGTGATAAATTGCAACCTCAGCCAAAAGCACTTCTCGTGATTCATTGCTTGAGACCAGCACTTAATGTATCATCAAAAGTGGACACTTTTCTTTATTTCATGGGTTATTTAACTTGAGAAAGGGAAAGTAACACAAATCTTAAATTTCTTGCTCCAGCTATTCTTTTTTAGGAGCCAAAGTCAACATTTATGTTTCCCCAGTGCCTCTCACTTTCACCAAGGAATGTTTAGAATCTTAAATTTCTACTTTTTTTTTATAACAAGTTCTTCTGTGCAAATGCACTGGTTTTGTTGAGCTAATGCTGTTTTCCTGGATCTTTCCTTCTTTTCCTGTCTGTGCTTCACTCCCTTCCAACTTTGCAATGTAGCAAGCTGAACAATTGTTCAATCAGATGTACAATCCAGTAAGTTATTTTTTAAAATGCCCGCTGTAACATATGAAAGCATGAGGATCCATTACCTTACTGTATTGTGCACTTCCTTTGTGAGGTTTTGCAGAATACTTGTGATGCTCACTATGCTATTCATTATATTCTATTAAATTAAATTTGTGGACTTCAAGGCCATTTGAAGAATATTAAGTATATTAAATAGGTACATACAATATTTTTGAGAAAACATTACTAGCCTTTAGGTCCTCAATTTCTCCATTAGAAAGGCATGCTTTTTTGTTTTTTTTTTCTTTGCTTTGTAATTCCTTCTGCAGTACTTTATTTGATCCTTCAAACTTAAATAACTTCCAATTAATTTATCTTAACTGAGTTTTGTGAAGAATATTATCTAGGAGGTGATTGGTACTATTTTAAAAAGTTCATATGATTAAAACAGTTCAGATCAATTTTAGTCATAAATCATGTATCTTCAGCATATATACATTAAGAATATGGAAATGTGTTTAGTTGAAGAAAATGCTGAACTATTAAATGATCAGTGCAAATAGAAATATTTGAAAAAGCCAAAGTGTGTTACTTTGACTTGTTTACCATAGTTATTCTTGCCAATGTCTGCTTTAATTGAACTATATTCTACCCTTTTGACTTCATCATGTTCCTCTTTCAATTTGAGGAGGAGCACAAACAATCATTCTTTCTGTAGAGAACAGTTTTCTTTTTTTTTGCCTGAAGCTTTTACAGTTAATGTGCTGTGAGCATCACAGGACAGAAAAAAATATGTAACTGTAATAGCAATTTACAAGCTATAGTTTACATAGTAATCATACTTGGAATTACCATGTAATTGGGACAGGGTGTATATAGAAGAACTATAAATTAAATAACGGGATACCGCGAGTTAGGAGAGGTCTTGTGTTCACTGAAATCAATGGGAATTTTGCCATTAATGTATGTGCATGAGAGTCCCATGGAATGTGCTGTATTTACTTTTAAAGTTACTGGCTAATGGTTTTTAGAAGCTGATTATAAATTGATTATAACTAGAAAAAGACCTGATATTTTCACCTTTCGATCCAGCACACTACACTGCTGGTCAAAGAGCATTTCCCTTTAAATGATAACACCTTATTTTTTCTTCTATCACCTTGGCTCACCTTTCTGGTAGTTATGTTTCTGTTCATATTGTTGGCACTCCTAATGTGTGTGTCTTTTCAGACTGGAGACTTTCTTTTTTGTGTTAGGTTTTCCTCTTGATTTTCATAAATGCTTTCCAGTCATTATTTCAATATTAGTCTGCTGCATGGAATTTATTCATTACTTCCTAGTCTATTTGTGTGTGATATTCACAAGCTAGTCAATCTTTTTCTTTATTTTTTTCTGTCTATATGTGCCTAATTTTCAAAACGACAGCCTCTTGGCAGTTCTGAAATAATGTATTCAAGATCCTTTTCCTTTGGCACAAGACAGCAATTGTAGTGTATCCTTGCGGCAGGTTATATAACATAAACTTTTCTTTCTCATCTCTTCTCCTACTTATATATATATGAGTCCACTTTAAAAAACATTAGTAATGTTAGTAGTGATTCTCTTCTCCCCTCCAAAAACACCTAATATCTTGATTTCAATCAAAATACAATTTCACAGAATCACAGAATGTTAGGGATTGGAAGGGACCTAGAAGATCATCTAGTCCAACCCCCTGCCAGAACAGGATCACCTAGACTAAGTCACACAGGAACACATCCAGGCAGGTCTTGAGTGTCTCCAGAGAAGGAGACTCCACAACCATCTTGGGCAGCCTGTTCCAAGACACTGTCACCCTCACTGTGAAAAAAGTTTTTCCTTGTGTTTACCCTAAACCTCTTGTGCTCCAACTTACTCCCATTGCCTCTTGTCCTGTTATTGGATGACATTGAGAAGAGTCTGGCTCCATCCTCCCTACACTCACCTTTAACATATTTATAGACATTGATGAGGTCCCCCCTTAGTCTCCTCCAGACTAAAGAGCCCCAGCTCTTTCAGCCTCTCGTCACTAGGAAGATGCTCAACTCCCTTAATCATCTTGGTTGTCCTCTGCTGGACTCTCTCCAGTAGTTCTCTGTCTTTCTTAAACTGGGGTGCCCAAAACTGGACACAGTATTCCAGGTGGGACCTCCCTAATGCAGAATAGATGGAGAGAAGAACCTCCCTTGACCTGCTGGCCATGCTCTTCCTAATGCATCCCAGGATGCCATTGGCCTTTTTTGGCTGCAAGGGCACAATGTTGGCTCATGGACATCCCCTTTTCCACCAGGACCCCCAGGTCTCTTTCTCCAGAGCTGCTCTCTAGTACATCAGCCCCCAGCCTGTACTGATACATGGG
>JAOEGS010014218.1:25724-36273 GCA_025447755.1 Corythornis vintsioides
GCAGCACAGCCTGCTGCTGTGTCAGCCACTCCTCCCAGTTTGGTGTCATCAGCAAACTTGCTGAGGGTGCTCTCTATACCCTCTATACCCGACTCCTCCTTTTTGCTGTTTTTGAAGATTGGGATGACATTGGCCTTTCTCCAGTCCTCAGGCACTTCTCTTGTTCTCCAGGACCTTTCAAAAATTATAGAGGGTGGCCTGGCAATGACCTGTGCTATCTCCCTCATAACTTATGGATGTATCCCATCAGGGCCCATAGACTTGTGGATGACCAGTTTGCTCAATTGATCTCTAACCCAAGCCTCTTCAAGTGAGGTAAAAACTTCCTCCCTCCAGAATTCCTTTGTGGTTATGGAGGCCTGGGACCCCTGGTAGATGGCCTTAGAAGTAAGGACCAAGACGAAGGTGGCATTCAGTAACACAGCCTTCTCTCTATCCTCGGTCACCATGGCACCCACTTCATCCAGTAGTGGGCCCACATTACCTTTAGACTTCTTTTTGCCTCCAACATACTTGTAGAAGCTTTGACAAACTCCCTGTATTCTTCCCAAGTGGCCTGTCCTTCTTTCCATCTTCTATATATTTCCCTCTTTGTCTTAAGTCTTTCCAGGAGCTCCCTGCTCAACCATGCAGATCTCCTAACTCTCTTACTAGATTTCCTGCTCTTTGGGATACACTGATCCTGAGCCTGGAGGAAATGGCGTTTGAATATTATCCAACTTGCTTGGGTCCCCTTGCCTTCTAAGGCCCTGTTCCATGGGACCTTTCCTAGCAGTTCCCTGAGGAGGCCAAGGCTGAGCCTTTCTGAGGTCCAGGGTAGCAATCCTGCTTGTGGTCCTGTGTGTGCTGCCTGAAATTCTAAAATCCACCATATCATGGTCACTACAGCCAAGGGTGCCTCCTAACCTTCACACCCTCAACCAGTTCCTCTTTGTTGGTCAGTACAATTTGCTATTTCATTTCAATAGCAACATATTTTAGTTCCTCATGGCCAAGTTTTCACGTTTTTTTCTTGAGATGTAATAGCAGTTACTTAAAACTTTTTTGTACTGCAAATAATTATAATGCTTTATATAATAAAAAGTTTCCTTGCTTTTTGTCTACATGTGTCATAGACATAGCACTCAACCTATGAGCAGAACTTCTGTAGCCCACACAGTAATATAATTTTTTTTTTTCTACTATGTCACACAGGTATTAACTTCAAGACTTCTATTTATTATGGACTCTAATGTTGCTAAAATGCAGCAGTACATTTAAAAAAAAAAATAAAATGCTTTATTCTTATACACATTCAGGTACTGAAGTGAGGATGATACAGACCAGGTACAATTTCTGCATACTCTATATATAGCAAATGATTTCACAATGTATCCATCTGTGTGAAGATGTGAACATATCTGAGCACACAATTTTTAATGTTTTGAAAAATCAACTTTTTAAAATGCCCTGTGAAATATTGTGCTAGATTGATTATAAGAAATTATATTACTGTTTTGTACTGTAATAAAAATATAATTATATACTTAGTTTCAAGTTCAGGAGAACCTTTTTTCTCAGTAATAAAAACAACATTCCACATACTCTTTTGGAGCAATTTTGGATTAAAGTTTAAAGTACTTTCAGAATCTCCTCTGCATTGCTTAGAACAGTCCCTAAATAATAATAATAATAATAACAAGAAAAAACACAACCAAAAAATCAACAAACAAAAAACCAATTTTCAAACTGCAAGGGTAATATAATAAAAAATTACATGGCAAGGTTTTTTTAGTGTACTTTTGAAAGAAATAAAAAGTGAAGGACCTTACAAAGTAAATTTCTTGCATGTCAGTTCTGCTGTTCGTTTATTTTTTTAATGAATAGTGTGTTGATTTCTGTGTATGTTATTCTGAGGCTTTAGATATCAAATACTCCATCCATTTCTGTTATGCACAATAATGCATGTATGATTGTATCATAAAATTGTAATATACTAAATTATTTGTATTGCATGTCTGTGCCACCCTATTATGGTGTTTCTGTAGGAAATTTGTTGTTTACATAAGGAAATATTTTATATCTGAAGTTTTTGTTGTACTTATCAAATATCAGAACAGGTACATATTTACTGTAAAAAGTAGTGAAAATCTAATGGAGTGATGTGGTATTTTTATTGAATAGTAAAAGTAACATACAACACGGTCACAAGATTGACAGAGAGCATCATAAACCAAGTGTGCTAGTTTGAAACTAGCCTAATCTGCACACACAAGCATTATTATTTACAGATACATATTAAGAGATCATTTAATTTGCTGCTGAAAGGTACATGTGATCCATTCACTCTTACTCATAAAAGCCCCATAAAACCAGAAATGTATTCTTTCCAAGCCTTTCTCCCAGAGCCTGCAAAAACTAAAGAAATCTGCCTCGTCTGGGTGGGAGCAGGGTCAGTATCAGCTGAGCTACCTTTTATGTCCTTTGGGCCTACTGTTTGACCTCAGAAGTTAAGTTCCATCTGTCAAGAAATCACCCCTGATCTGTTTATAACATTTTTTAAAAAAAGGTGCCTTATTCAAATCTAAACACAACTTTCAAAGCCATAAAATATAATAGGGCTCTCATAAGTAATTCTATGCCTTTGTCATGAAAATGTCAGATGGATTGTGTTTTGCTTTCTTGTAGTATCAGCAGCTTTGCTTACAAAATGAGAATTCCCTTAAAGGGAACTCATTGCATTTTGGAGTACCACCTGTAGAATGTTCTTATTCAAAAATGTTTTATATTCTTGCTCTTTTTAACTAACTTTCTTTCCTCTTTAAGGCAATGCCCTTGTAGAAATCTTGCCAATAGTCCAAAAATATTCTATAGGAAAGGCTTGTAAATGTAGTGCCAATCAACTTCATTGGTGCTTTGCAATTGTAATTGACTTTGAACTGAATGTTTATATTTATTTATATGTGACATTACAAATAACTGTGGTGCACCTTGAAACTCTGGTTGGGGTGGATTCTTAATCACATTGAATCTAATAATACCTTTTAAGTTCCACTTCCTATTGAAAGCCATGGTCAAATACATTAACCAAATTTGTGCTACAGAATTTTCCAAAACTACATCCCATAGTTATGTAATGGCATAGGTACCACAGAAAGCATGGGAACTGAAAATACTTCTTTACCTAACATTAATTTCCTTAGCATACTCATGAGCAAGGATTATAGGGTAAACTGAAGAATATAGTTGATATCTGTCATTTCAGATGATGTTTTAGTTATAAACTGTGAAGTAGATACTTTGTTCAGTGTTTTTTATCTGCTATGTGACAGTAGTCTATTTGCATTGGTCTCACTATCATGTTCTTGCTCAGTTATGTATTTTCATCATAGAAATGTGTGAAAAAAAAAAAAGACTGAGTTCTCTGTTCTGGATTGCATCTTTTCTTTGGTTAAAACTAGGGTAGAAGTGCACGGGGGAAAAAAGTTTGAGATGAAGTTAAGACTGGTTAGAGGGAGGAAGGTGGTTGTTTTTTCATGTTGATGAAATACTGGAAACAGGAATGTTAATTAAGTGAATTATGCACTAAAATAAATGTAAGAGAAAGAAAGGTGACAGCAAGGAATATGCATGAGTTCTAGCCTTGAGGGGAGCTGTGAAATCCTGATTTTACCTCTAGGAGAGATCTGAAGAGCAATATGGAGTAACATGCTCTTTGCTTATGTTTCTTAGTATCTTAATGGGGGTGGTGGGTTGTGGTTTTTTTTCTTTCCTAGAGTGAATTTAACTGTACTAATATATGGAAGAATTGTTATTCTTTGCAGAGGAACACTTTATATTCATTCTGGAGAGAATAAAACATTGTCTAATATCTTAGTAGATTCGATGGAAAATTGAAGTGGTTTGCAGCTGGAAATTGGTACACTGTCTCTCATAACTGTCCCTGAATCTGAGTGTTACATTCAATTCAAAAATTATTAAGTTGGTTGAAAGTAAAATTCTTGACACAGTTAATAGCTGGTATAAAATACATCAAAGTTTATTATTAAACCAGGAAGATTTATGTGGGTAAAAAGGAATTTGATGGTAACATCTCACCAAAACAGTAAAATTAAGATATTGTTTGGATGTTACCTGGAACTGAGCTTTGTGTTAGAGAAGTCCTGTATCTGCAGAGAATTCAGGGCTGCAGCGCGTATTATCCAAAATAGATAATTTGATGATGAAGGCTAGTAGGTTTAGTAGGCTTCTCATGTCATTCCCATTGCTTCTTTTGTAATCAATTACTCTGATTAAAAATATATATCTCACAGTAGGATAATTAACACTTAAAATCTACTATTGCTTGTCACCTTATCCTCATGCTTAAATGATATGTTACATGCAATTCCCTCCTAAGTTTCTTCCCTAATAATTTCAAATTTATTTTTTTTTATTTATACTAAACCCAGACTTTATTTGTACAGAAAATTTTAACCATTGCAAAGAATATGAACTTTCGAGTATCTGTAGTTTACATTATTTCCAAAACATGCATGTTTCATTTTGACCTGCATTTCTTTCATTGCTTGCTTGCATTGTCTATTCCCTGAAATTAAGGATAAGTCAGTCCACATCTCTGTGTAATAAGATAGTTGGAGGACCTTCTAAATATCCTGATTTTCTGTAAAATTTCTGTATGTTAAGAGAATGTTATCTGAATTTTCTATGTTTTATGTGCACTGCCTTAAACTACTTGTTTTTTCCTTGCCTGCTCTTTCAAGATGCCAATTAGGAATAATGGGAAGCAAGGGGTAGGCTAAGCTTTGCAGTGCATTGTTGTTTCCATCTGTCTGTGATTACTCCAGCCAACAGTTTAAAGCACCTGATGCCAGATCATGCTCTCATTGGAGTTAATTGGGTTTTTGCTGTTAGGCTTGGTGGGAGTAAGACTGGGCTCTGTACTGTTGTATTCATTGTGTTCTTTCTTGTCTGCGAAACCGCCACCCATCCATGCATGTGTTTGCCAAGTTTGTGCTGTTTTCACCAATGGGCTTGTTTTTCTGATGTTTCAGGTTAAGTATTGATGATAAGAAAAAAAAGGATTATTGGGTAAAACAACTGCTGAAAGCACTTCTTAGTTTATTGATTTGTCTTTTAAAAGCAATACTGCATAGAAATGATTTCTTCCTTTGAAATTCTTCAAATGCAAACTACATTTGAAACATCTGGTGATACAGATTACTATATGTATATATGTATCTGTGTGTATATATATACATGGTAGAAGAGAGAGAATGTGATTAAGAAATTGCCTGTGTGCTTGAAACACTTTAAAGGCTTAATGTGAATTAATTTCTAGGAGACTTTTTAATTTAAAAACCACTCTTAAAATATGGTCACTTAAATATATAAAAAGACCCTTTAATAAAACCTTTTCCCCTTCAGGATGAAGCATTTGACAGTAATTTTAGACACTGAAGATATTTTAATTCCTTTTTATACTGCTTCTGTAGAAAATAGTGTCATTGGACAGAAATGCCCATAATCCTTTTTAAGGAAAAATTGAACTTTGGGACTAAAGTATTAAAGCACTTAAAGCTATTTAAATTATTATCATCCTTATTTAAAAAAAAAAATATTGATTCTGAAGGCTCATGAGGCTGAAGAGGAGGCACGGATGAATCCAGAATTTGCGGACAGAATGAAACAGCTTGACAAAGAGGCATCTTACTATAGAGAAGAATGTGGCAAAGCTCAGGCTGAGGTTGACAGACTTCTAGAAATACTCAAGGAAGTAGAGAATGAGAAGAATGACAAAGATAAGAAAATCGCTGAGTTAGAAAGGTAATTATTGTATTATTTGCCTTGCATTGAGTGACAATTTTATTTACTTGATCTTCATTGCAGAGCACAGAAGTTAAGAGTAGAATGTATTTTTTTAACAAAATAAGTGTTATTGAAATTAAATCAGAGCTGCCTGAGAACTGCATCTTTTGCCTTCTGTCTTTGGAACTATTTCAGTTTTCCAATTTTTTAGTAGTGTCCATGAAACAAACATGTATAAAAAAGGTCATATGCAAGTTGAAGTGACAAAAACCCTCCCTGAAAACTTGTTGGGGAACAATCTGTCTTTCTACTAATGGGTAAATCAAAACTGTCCCTGCATATGTTGCTTCAGTGTAAACAGGATCGCTATTTTTCAGTGGTCCCTAAAATTACTGGTATTTATAAGCAGCCTTGTGACTATTTAATAATAGTTGTAACTCAGTGTTTCCGTAGTCTTTGTTTACTTACAAAATATACTTTCTGACATTGACTAGGCAGTCTTTGTCTTATTCCTGCGTAAGTTGTACATTCTCCATAATAGAGATTGGAGGGTTTTGGGATCCATTTGTCTCACACTTTTTGTAATGAAATGATTCTTGGAAACTTCTCTCCATATGATATGCTGCAATTTATTTGATTGTTAAGAAATTTATGTGGGTCTGATTTTTTTCACTTCCTGTAGTTAGCCACTCTTAGGTAAAAGAAGTAACTTTATGTTTTGAAATATTATAATTGGTTTTTTGTGATGACAGAAGAAAAGTGCTCCGTGGTTCCAAAAAAGCTCAAGAGATCTCATTGCTTTCATTATTCCCATAGTTCCACTCAAGACGTAGCACTGCTCTGTCCCATTAAGGAGAATGTCCATGAAATAGGGGAAGGTCTGCCAGTAATGTTGTTTACTTTAGAGTGAGGAAAATGGCCAACTTGAAAAGGAACATGTGCAGAGCATATTTTACTAATGATGACTTATCAACCTTAACAGTTATCTGTTGCCAAAACTTACTTTTTCATCACAGACATTTGGTAAAGGTTTAACAATGGTAATAATGAAAGGCATATAGTTATCAAAGTGTCATGAGAACCAAGACCTCAAATTTAAAGTGAAGAAAACAAGATTTGTAAACATTTCTATTTCAAGTACATAACAATTCAGTGACACCATTCTAGAAGGCTATTGTATTAATCAGACATGACTTCCCTTTAGTAAATACATGCTGGCTACTTTTGATAACTTTCCTTTCTTTAATATGATGAGATATGACCTCCAGAATGAGCTGCTCTTCAAAACTCTAAAGCAGTATTTTGGAAAAAGATAACACAATTAGTGAAAGTGTTGCCTAATCCACCAATTGGTGCATGTACTGTAAAGGGCCATTACAGACCTAGGGCTGTAATATAGTGATGCCAGGTGTGACCAAGCTGGTGGAAACTGACTGTATAGTTTTTACAGAAACAGTAACTGATATCCTCTTTGGGCTTTCAAACCTACTGAATTATTGTGTGATGCTGGACACAACAGTGAGTTTGCTGAACTTTTGATCAAGAGGATAATCTCAAGAGATTTATTAAGTAGCAATCATGTATGGGTTGAATGGTTGAATATTAAAATGACAATTACGATTAAAAGATGTATATGATGCCGTGAAACGTGATCTAAATTTTTTAATAAAAGTTAATCTGATTTAAATATTTAAAAAGAGATAAACAGTTCACGTATTTTACTAGATTTATTTTAATTAAATTGATAATTATTGATTGATTAAAAAGATTACAAAGAAACAAGGAGCCAATTGATGCAGAGATATCATTACAATGTCACCAGAATGCAGCCTCTTCTTGTTGTCTGAGAATGCTGTATGAGTTATGTAATGGCCAGAACTTTCTATTTTTGTATGTTTGGATTTTTTATTTGATACACTTTTATTAGTAAAATGCTGGCACAACAGCTTCCTATCTATTATTGTTAATGAGGTGTTGATCCTGAAGTAACTTTTCAGAAAATAATTTGGTACCACTGAAAAAGCACAGCCTTTCTGAACAGGATATACTTCAACTATGATGAAGCTATTCACTTTGCTATGAAACTTTAATTGCTTCCTTAATTCTTACAAGAAGATATGTGCCTTAAACTGCTTAAGTGCAGTCACATGTTGCAATTCTGGGGAATCATAATAATCTGAGATTTGCTTGCGAATTCTCTAAACTTTAATGCAGTTTCTCTCTTGATTCAGTTTATGTATGACTTTCAAGGTAATTCAGAATTCCTATACACATAGTTTATATAAGTTAGCTATTATAAATGATGGGAAAAAAAAAAAAGGATATATGTAAAAATTATCTACTTATTGATTTGATGTCATTAGGAGAAGTTATTGCCTTTAGTAGGTAGTGGAGACTTAACGCTACTTTCACCATGCATAAGCACAAGTATGAATTTGTGAAAGAGTACAATAAAGCTAGCAATCTGCTAGCAGTATAAAGGGCTAGTAGGGCAAAATATTTTTAGAGTTGATATCTAATATTCTTAATAGTCAGGGTTACTTTAGGATTCTCTAAAATTTAATTTATTTTTTCTCCCTCTTCCTTATTTGCTAAAAAATTTGGCCTTTTATAAAACTGTGCCACCTGTTGGTGTCCCTAGAAAGGGAACTTTGATATTGAAATTCCCCTTTCTAGGGGGTTAGGTGGAGTGTAAATTGCTGTAGCATTTTATGAAGTGCAACTACTTTTTCTGTTTGTAATGACTAGTTGATTGGCTCATTATTGAAGGAAAGAGGTGGAGCCAGAGCTCTGTTTAGCCACTTTATGGGAATAATGCATTGTGAAAATGACTACAACTTTAACAGAAGCGTATTTGAAAACGTTCTTTCCTTCTTGTCCTGCTGTTTTGTGATTCTTACAATGTGCTCTAGGTTGCTATTTTATCTCTTTTTCCTCCTTTTATTTTCCTTGCTCAGACACAGCATATCTTCAACGTTTCCCCTAACTTCAGATGCAAGAGAATCACTGAGGTTTTCTGGAAAAATTAATGTTTTTTTGGAGTGTATTTATTGGTTAATGGCTCACTGGGATCCATGTTTGCTGCCATGCCAGCATCTTTACATTGCAAGATAATTGCAACACCAATAAACAAATTTCTGAGGGAGCTATAATCTAGATTATTACAAACTAGAGTATCTATGGTGTCTTCACAAAATTTATTGTATTCACATATAAGCATATATTCACATTATTGTATGTATGTATAAATTCATAATCATAATGAAGTGTACTTGTATAAATCAGTTTGAAAAGTAAAAATATTTGTAATCAAGTTATCATTTACAAACTAAACCAAGATGATGAATACTCGTCTCCTATTTGAGAGAAACTGTCAAATACTCAAGGGTAGAAATGTCTGCTTCAAGATATGGGTAATTAAATGTATAAGTGTATGCTATTTGGCAGATGAGCATTATTAATGATCCTGAAGATAATTTCATATAAATGACAGTTCTTTTGCTTCATTATTCATATTTGATATTCACAATTTGTACTATTCCTCATATATGAAACCATGTTGGCTTGTTTCTTAAGTTACTCCATATATACTAATCTTGGTTTTTATTACTTCTTATTGCTACTTAGGAGAACCAATTCCTCCTTCTATGCTGAAGCTGTTTGATAACTTCTATTTCATCTTTCATCTTTCATCATTTATGTGTTTGTAATGAGAACAGGTTAAAAAGAAATATATCCCAGCAAAATGTAATTTTGGTAAACTCAGCTTGATGTTTTAATTTTAGATTTTATATTGGAAATGTGGTGTGGGTTTTTTTGTTTGTTTGTTTTTTAACAATGCAAATGAGACTGGGTAAGATAGTGATAATCTTAAATGTTAATATAAAGTTAATATAAAGGGTCTAGCCAAAGATAAGTAATGCATCTGAAACCGAACTTCAGGATATCATTTAATGCTTTTATTAATGGTGTTAGAATGAAAAGTATATTTATGAAATATGCAATGGTGTTTGAATAATTAAAGTGAAATAATAAATAAATAATGTGAAATACAATAGTACAAAATGTATGAGTGAAGTTAGTAACAGTAAGACTGCTTGCTGTAAGCTAAGGGTAATCCTTGATACAATTTAGGAAGAGAAAGAATTTTCTTATGGTAATGTCATTATGAGCTATGTAAATAATGAAGCAGATATCTAAATAATGAGATGTGAATCCTGTCAGAATATGTCAGAATAAATGTATGCAGTAAGGATAGGAAGGTATTAATAGCATTGAGCACATGGAACACTGCTGTATATTTCTCATCAGTCATATTCCAGAAGGCTGAATGAAAACTGGAAACAGGTGGAGAAGAGGCTAGTAGGATAATTAAAGGAATTGAGTGCTCATGTCACAGGAGTCATCTAAATAACAGTGGTTTGTTTATCTGGCAAAACAGGGTTGGTAGAGATGCTTATTCTCTATAAATATGTGAAGGGGTAAGCACAGTGGTGAAAGAAGAGTGATTTCAGTAAAAGACTGCTGGCACATAATACAATGGATATAAATTATCAATTCATAAATTTAGACTGAAAAGAGAAAGTAAGTGATGAGAACATAGTGTAGATCAGAAAGTCTTGGATCTGCTTTTTTACAGTGGTATTTTAGATGGTTGGTCATTTGCTCGATTGAACACAGGTTCTCAGAGATATTACAGAAATATCAAAGTTTATTTTAAAATACTTTACTAGCTTTGAGACAAAAATAGTTTGTAAAAAAT
>JAOEGS010014218.1:46906-61199 GCA_025447755.1 Corythornis vintsioides
AAACATTATTTGGTAAGTTTATTGCAACTTTTTTTTCTTTTTTTAAAAAATATGTAATTTTTATTTGTTGAAAAGTACAGATTTCTAGCATACTGTAGAATTTTTTATTTACTTTTATTAGTGCTATTAAAATTATTATATAGTCATATTCCTTTAGAAAATGTTACATATGTTGCTTTTTTGAAGTATTTTGCATGTCTGCATTTTTTTTTGGATGCTTTGTGGGTGTAAAAAAAAAAGTCTTTATGAAATAAAGACTATACTAAGCATGTAATACCTCTTTGTGTCTGACATTACAAATTTTTTGGCCAGGGTATCCAGGTGGCTAATTTAAGCTGGGAATTTAAAAAAATATTGTGATTTTCTATAGCTATTAAAGATGAAAGCTTTAGAGTTCAGACAACAATTATACACTACTGTAAAATGAATTCTGAAAGATACATATATGCAGAAACTGCCTGCTAATATTTGTCTTTAAAAGTTGGGCTGAACAAATCAGTTGTACTGTAGTTAGATCTATGAGATCAAGCTATTCCACAACTACAAGAAAAATAATGAAAGAACATGGTTTAATGTGATCATGACAATTAGTGATATTCATACTAGAAAGAACTAAGTACTACTGCTGTTTTGATATTTGCCTTTCTGACGATTAAGGATCTGGGTCTCAATGATATCAATGTCCATTTTTTGCAAGCATGTTTTAAGTAAGAAAATAGAATTAATGACTAATGTAATTGATGTAAGGGCATCTTGCTGTTTGAATAGCAAAATTAAGGGGTTCTAGTCATTTGGTTATTTACTTCAGAAGAGACAAAGCTACAGGGCTGTATAAGAACTTTTTCTCTTTTCCCATCACCTGTCTTGTTTGTATCTGTGAGTACTTAACTATACCTTAATATGTAGCTGTCATAGTTTAATGGTTCTTCAGCAGTAACAGATATCATAGTCCATTAATTCCTATGTTAATGGTCTAAGGCCATTTTTTTTCTGAAAAAAAGAATATTAGATACTAAAGAAAACAGATGTAGGCACTGGCGTAGTTTAGATACCCAATTTTAAATCTAATGTCCAGTTGAGGTGGAAATTAATGGCTTGTTGGAAAGATTATAAAAAATTATTCCAAATGAGGAAGAGTCAGGGGGAAAAAAAAATGTCATTAATCAGTCATTTTAATATTTGGCCAAGATTAAGCAACTGTATAATGTGTTAGTCATCTACAACTGCTTTTTTCCTTCTTAAATGTTATGAGATTAGAACATAATTTCTTTAACCCAAATGTGGTGTTATACCACTTCAGTGTCTTCTGGGCTTAGGTACTGTAGAACTAGTTAGAAGAATGGCTTTCTAGTCATGTGTAGAAGCTTGTACGATTACAAATGCAGCACAGTATCCTATTATAACTGGTTTGGGTTGACTGTATTATCCAGTTCAGTGGTTAAAGAATCCACCTTACTGAAACATGAAAGATAACGAGCTTAAAAATTAATAATTTAAAAAAAAAAAAAAAGAAAGGGTGGATTTCATCCTACTACTTTGGGGCAGTTAGACTACCAATGAAAGAATACTTTTTCAAAGACTTTATTACCAGTATATGATTAGTGTGTGATGGTAAGATCAGTTCTATTGCCCAGACCCCAGCAGCAAACATGTCAGATTTTGAAGTCGTATCTCTTAGGCAGTAATGTTTTATTTATTTTATTCTGTCTAATGAATTTTGTGATCTTTTAGCTTTAAATTGAAACAGTGTAGCAGAACACATGAAACTAATTTCACATGATAAAGAATAATTTGGACTCAGCTATGCATGTCAGCATAGTAAACTATGTGGATATTTTATGTCATATATGGTAATGACATATGATAATTTGTGCTGATTGTGTACTGTTCCCAAATACTTTTCTATTTCCTGTGAATAATTTTTACTTAACCTACTATTTTATGCAAAAGCATTTTTAAAAACAGAAGCGTGAGAAACCAGAGCAAGTATATTCAAACTATATACTGAATCAAGGTTTATATTTGATATATTTGCAGTTAAAAAAAAAAAAGGAATGTGTTGTATTTATTTCCTCTGTTGAACTACTCCTGTATTTTTAATAGAGGCCTAAAAGGAAACTGCTTGGCAAGGCTTTGTAACTGTAGCATTTTCATTTCCATAGGCATGTAGTCAGTTGTGGAAGAAAGATGGACTACAACACAGCTTTCTTTTATTTCCTTCTCTTCAAGATTTTGCATATTACAGGCACCAGATGTTCTCTTTGCACAGCTTCACCATGTTCTACAGACAGAAACTGAAATGGGAAGTTGTGAGAGAGAGTGGTGCTGAAAGAAGCAGTTGGCATTGGTATAAAATGGAACTTCTTACAGAAGATTAAATATAAAAGCTTTTATCATTTACTCATAATTAGATCAGAATCTGGTTAATATTTTAACAGCATGAAGTACTATTGAATCACCAAAATTTCTGTAAAATAGCAGTTATGTATAAGTTGTGAGAGGAACTTTTTCTAATATTCATTTTGGTTTTATGGCTATTAGTTCTATGCTTATAACAATGACATAAACCCATGAAGGAGAAATGATTTTCATTTTGAGTTCTACAGGACATCTGACATATATTTGAATACCTGATTTACAAAGACAAAGGGCATCACTTTAAAATTCTTGAGGAAATTTAGAAAAAAAAGAACTCCATACCTAAAACATTGAAATTCTTTAAGAGCTAGAAAGAAGCTTAAGAAAGAAGTTTCAACTGGAACATGTAATTTCTGGTTGGTTTTTTTGGTTTTTTTTTTTTTATTGTTCTGTCAATGTAAGGAGTGATAGAAGTAAATAGAAAATGACCTAGTTTATTTAGCTTAATAAAATCAGTGTAAGATATGTATTCTAGAACATTTTTTCACTGAAAGTTCTAATGTGGAAGCAAGATAAATATTTTCAGTGATCCTTTTGGGCATTGAATAGTATTCTCTTCATTTGCCAAAATAGGATTAGTGAGTAGATCTCATTAGGAATTTGCACATGACTTTATTTTTATATAGAAAAAATGGAGTGAATTCCTTTAAGTCAAAGAATGTTGGGTAGAAAAATAACTAAGAATCCAAGCAGATAGAAAGCATTACTGCAAGGGATATGTTTTCAGTGTCTGCCAGGAAAAATTAGCTTGCCATCTTTCTTAAACGTTGTTTGCTAAGCATCAGAATGAGGAAAACTTCTGGTAACTTCATTAGAAGATCCACAGCAAAAGACAATTAACCATTTAAACAATGAAATTTTAAAACTTCTTGAGTACAGTCTTAACAAAATAAAATACATAATGATGGTAAATATTATTTTATTATCATTAGAAGTTATTAATAAATCTGGAAATCTTTTGTAGAAAGAAGTCTCATTATTAAAAAAGATAGAAATGTTATGCTTTTATTACATACAAAGCTATTTGTAAAGGCATCCTTTATTCTTCCTTGCATATTTATGACCTGACTTTCTACCCCGTCACACGTTAATCCTCAGAAATGTATCTCTAGTCCAAGTTTTCAAAAATAGAATTTCACAACATATATTAGTCATCACCTTTACCTTTTGATTCCATTGAAATTAAGACTACTTAATGCACCCAAGAAAATTGATCCCAAATTCAATGAGTGTGGAAGGATTGTTGGATAATCTCCCTCTGTTACAACAACAATTTTTGGCCTAATACTTAGAACATGAATTAGATTTGTGAAGAAAAGATGAAAAAAATCTTGTAGACTCTAATAATTGCTATACCATAGTATAATCTAGTGATATTAAAGATGTTTTGATATGCCATGTTGAAAACAAGATTAAGTTTTGTTGTCTACATCTGACATTTGTAATACTTGTATCTGGTTGGGCGATTGGTGTCCTGTCATAGTCATATATACAATGTCAAGTATGTACAGAACAAGAATTGACTGCAATCTCTAACACTAATGCATATGTGTACACATTTCTTAGACATATGAAGGACCAAAACAAGAAAGCTGCCAATCTGAAGCACAATCAGCAAATGGAGAAAAAAAAGAATGCACAATTGTTAGAAGAAGTTCGTAGGAGAGAGGATAATATGACTGACAACTCTCAACATTTGCAAGTGAGTTTATTTTTCAATTCTGTTCTAAAATCATCAAACAAAGTACACTTCTGTTTTACTGTGTGTCTTCCGGTATGGATAATGAAACTCTTCCCACAGAGAGCTGATGGCTTTCTCCTTTCCTACCAAAGGATACTCTACTGACTTCTATTGCATTCATAAAATATTTATCATGTAGGGTGAGGAAAAAGCAATAGAATTTGAAGCTCTCTCTTCACAAGGACTGTATTTTATTTATTTAAAAGCAAGTAAGTCTTTTCAGGGTGTCTTTGAGGTAACTGCTATTCTTGGAGCTTTCAAGTCATGTGGTGAGAATGGGTCTACCAAATGGAAGCAGCATGGCTGAAGTCTGAATTTATAAAGTTTTGTGGGCCATCCTACACTTGCTAAGCTGCTGGGAAAGTGAAAAAGAGTGGATCCCATCTGCTTTTGCCTATCGGGAGTGCTTATTGATATTTCAATAAATATTGAATGAACATTTTAGTAAATCATAGGGATCTGATCACCTCTTCTTGTTACTGCTTATAATACCTCCTACTGTGTTTAGTAATAAAAACATGTGTTTATAATAATTTATAACACACAGGCCTTGTATCTATAGTGTAGTTGTTACATTTGTGAATGATGTACTGGGCCACTAGGGTAAAGTATATCCTCAAATTCTCTGGTCTGTGGTACTGATTGTATTTGTGTCTCTGTAATAAGATGGCAGTTGGATAGCTGTGATGAGCTCAAATGAGTATTGAAGATAAATTAGACTCATCAAATTACCTTTATTCCAGAGAAGTCTCAATCCCTTTTACAAAAGTACTGGAGAAGATCTAATAGAAAAACTAGTGTAATTGTCCATGGACCATTCAGGGAGTCATTCGAGGCACACTGAAGCAATCAGTTGAAGCATCATCCATTTTCCACCCAGCTCGAGTTTTCATTCAGTTGTCAAGTACCCATTCTATTGTCCCTTTGCCTTCTGGTCAGTTTGAATAAGTTCTGAAGTCTGTAGTTTCTTGGAAAGTTCAATAGTATGTAATAGTTCCTGAGGCTTATAGCATCTTGTATAGCTTGTATATTAAAG
This sequence comes from Corythornis vintsioides, assembly GCA_025447755.1. NCBI lineage: Eukaryota > Metazoa > Chordata > Aves > Coraciiformes > Alcedinidae > Corythornis > Corythornis vintsioides. Next base: position 52,102 of record JAOEGS010014218.1, read on the forward strand.
GAACTGGCCGCTGAGGTTGCTAAGCCACTAGCTATCTCATTTGTGAGGTCCTGGCAGTCTAGTGTGGTTCCCACAGATTGGAAAAGTGGGAACATAACCCCCCATCTTTGAAAAAGGAACCAAAGATAACCAGGAAAACTGCAGACTAGTCAACCTTACCTCTGTGCCAGGTAAAATAATGGAACAGATTCTCCTAGTAGCTGTACTACGGCACATAAAAAATAATCAAGTGGTTGGTGACAGCCAACATGGCTTCACCAGGAGCAAGTTGTGCCTGACTAATCTAGTGGTCTTCTACGACAAAGCTACAGCTCTGGTTGACATGGGAAAAGCAATGGATGTCATTTTCCTGGACTTGTGCAAGGTGTTTGACACTGTCCGACATGACATCCTTGTCTCTAAAATGGAGAGATATGGATTTGACAGATGGACCACTCGGTGGATAAAGAACTGGCTGGATGGTCACACTCAAAGAGTTGTGGTCAATGACTCCATGTCCACGTGGAGGCCAGTGACAAGCGGTGTTCCTCAGGGGTCTGTTATGAATCCAATGCTGTTCAACATCTTTGTCAGAGACATGGATGGTGGCATTGTCAGTAAGTTTGCAGATGACACCAAGCTGTGTGGTGCCGTGGACTCACTTGAGGGAAGAGGTGCCATCCAGAGGGACCTTGATAGGACTGATCAATGGGCCAGTGCAAAGTGCATGAGCTTCAACAAGACAAAATGCAAGGTCCTCCACCTGGGTCGGGCCAATCCTAGACGCAAATGCAGACTGGGCACAGAGTGGGTTGAGAGTAGTTCTGGAGAGAAGGATTTGGGGGTGTTGATAGATGAGAATCTCAACATGAGCTGGCAGTGCACTCATGCGGCCCAGAGAGCCAACCACATCCTGGGATGTTTCAAGAGAAGCGTAGCCATCAGGTCAAGAGAGGTGATTCTCCCCCTTTACTCTGCTCTTGTGAGACCATACCTTGAATACTGCATCCAGTTCTGGTGTCCCCACTATAAGATGAACATAGATCTGTTGGAGCATGTTCAGAGAAGGCCACAAGGATGATGCAGGGGCTGGAGCACCTTTGCTATGAGGACAGGCTGCGGGAGATGGGATTGTTCAGTCTTGGAAAGACTTCAGGGGGACCAAATAGCTGCCTTCTAATACCTGAAGGGAACCTACAGGAAGGCTGGGGAGGGACTTTTTACAAGAGCATTGACTGATAGGACGAGGGGAAATGGGTTTAAGTTGAAGGAGAATAGATTAGGTTTTAGGAAGAAATTCTTCAGTACAAGGGTGGCAAGACTTTGGAATAAATTGCCCAGAGATGTTGTGGCTGCCCTCTCCCTGGAGATGTTCAAGGCCAGATAGGACAGAGCCTTGAGTAGCCTGATCTAGTTGAGAGGTGTCCCTGCCCATGACAGGGAGGTTGAATTAGATGATCTCTTAGGTCCATTCCAACCTAGGCCATTCTATGATTCTATGTGACACTTTTCATTATCTTTTCACATAAATCCTGTCAAATCTGTTTCATATAATAGAATCATAGAGTCGTTCAGGTTGGAAAAGACCCTTGGGATCATCAAGTCCAACCATTAGTCCTACTTTACAAAGTTCACCCCTAAACCATGTCCCTCAAAACCACATCCAAACAACCCTTAAACACATCCAGGAATGGTGCTTCAATCACCTTCTTGGGCTGCCTATTCCAGTGTCTGACACTCTTTTAGTGAAATTTTTTTCCATAATTCCCAGTCTAAACCTACCCTGTTGCATTCCATTCCCTCTTGTTCTATTGCTAATTAACTGTGAGAAGAGACCAGCACCAACCTCTCTACAGTGTTCTTTCAGGTAGTTGAAGAGAGTGATGAGGTCTCCCCTCAACCTCCTCTTCCTCAAACTAAAGAGTCCCAGCTCCTTCAATCTCTCTTCATAAGATTTGTTCTCCCTGCCCTTCACAAGCTTTGTTGCCTCCTCTGCACTTGCTCCAGCACCTCAATATCCCTTTTGTATTGAGATGCCCAAAACTGAACACAATACTCAAAGTGTGGCCTTACCAGTGCTGAGTACATGGTGACAATCACCTCCCTACTTCTGCTGCTCACACTATTTCTAATACAAGCCAGGTTGCCATTGGATTTCTTGGCCACCTGGGCACACTGGTGGCTCAAGTTCAGCATCCTGTCAGTTAAAACCCCCAGGTCCTTTTCTACCAGGCAGCTTTCCAGCCCCACTTCCCCAAGCCTGTATCTTTCTATGGCGTTGTTGTGACCCAAGTGCAGGACCTGAAAAGAGAAAGTCTTCTCTTTTTAAGTATGTCCAGTCTTCCTATGCTCCTAGCATCAGTGCTTGCAGGTCAAGCTTGAGTCTCTGATGGCCCCATCTCACTGTGGTCCAGGCTACTGCTGAGATGGAGGGTTCCCTGGGATGCCTGGGGAGGAAGTTCACTTTTATCTCCCTCAGCCATAATTGTGAATGGTGCTTCAGGTGTGGTTTTGTGGAGTTATTTGGATCACTGTAAAATTGTAAACATCAGGGAGCCAGACTTCAGATTAATTATTGGGAATGAAGAATTGTGTGGTTTTCTGCTTTTTCCTGTCACAAATCAAGGGCAGACTTGTGCAAATATTGTCAGATATAATGGTCATATATTACTTAGAGCATCACAGCAGGAGAACTGGCCCTTGAACGCTTATCATGAATTTTTTGGGTAGTGGTGTGTCTAACATGGTGCCTTTTTTCTCACTTTTTTTTTTTTTTTTTCTATCTTTAAAAAGATCAGCCTTTCTGATAAATGCTGAGCTAAGAAATATACAGGTATCATGTCATAAAGTTGTTCTTAGTTCCTCAAATCTCTGTGTAGGATTTTGAAATGTTATAGATGTGAGATGTTTATTTCCCAATATGTGGTTTGTGTTTTTTTGATTCTTGTGTGGAACATGTTTGTTCCAGTAACACTGTTATGTAAATAGAATTGGGAAAGAAAACATTTGCATAACATTGAGAACTTGAGTGGGTTTGGTTTTGATTCAGATTTTCAAACCTACTGTTATAGCAACAATAACAGTCCTTTCTCTTCTCTAGAGTAAACAATAAGTATGTGCATGTAATAATATTCCCATATGTCTCATAACGGAGCCTCAGAGGAAATGAAATGTATGCTTTTGATCATACTTTTCATAAATGTTAAGTATCAATTTAATATGTGAATTAAAACTTACGGAATCATATCTGTATTAAGTTCAGAAACACATCTATGTGGGAACTTAATGGAAGTTGTCTAATGTGTACATGTCACAAGAAATGTGCAGGGATGAACTTGAGAACAAAGTTAAAGAGTTTAATACCCTATACTGCTTCTGGGTATTTCCACTTTTTCTTCTGGTTTATCTGCTGGAAACATTTTTGACACTCTCAGTGTTTTAAAATCTTGGGTTATTTGTCAGAATTTTTGTTTAGGTAGCTTGGATTTTCTTTGTGTGGAAACCCATATGCTGAAAAGAAATATCACTTAAAAAAAATTGGGGTTTTTTGACTGAGATAACTTATTCTCATTGATTTCAAATATCATGTACAGACATCTTGATCAGTGTTCTAAGACTGCAGAACTGTGAAACAGACTGTGTACAAAAGTGCATTTTCTAGGTGTATATATCTCTTTTAAACAGAGTCCACTGTATCAGCCTTGGTTTGTCAATGGACATACTAAGGCAAGGCAAGAATTCTAGTTTTTCAATAGTTTCATATTAGCTGGAAATTTAGTCTTGGGTAATGAATAAAGCATGGTCAGGAGAAAGTCTTATCAAAAGAGATAGAAAAAACAGGTAGTTAATATTACTGCTGTTTGATTCTTACCATGTGAATATCTGTATCACAAAATCAAGAATGCTGGGGGTTGGAAGGGACCTAGAAGATGATCTAGTCCAACCCCCCTGCCAGAGCAGGATCACCTAGACTGTCACCCAGGAACGCATCCAGGCGAGTCTCTCCAGAGAAGGAGACTCCACAATCTCCTTGGGCACCCATTACAGAGCTCTGTCACCCTCACTGAGAAAAGGTTTTTCCTTGTGTTTATCCTAAACCTCTTGTGCTCCAACTTACTCCCATTGTCTCTTGTCCTGTCATTGGATGACATTGAGAAGAGTCTGGTTCCATCCTCCTTACATTTGTCCTTAACATATTTACAGATATTGATGAGGTCCCCCCTCAGTCTCCTCCAGGCTAAAGAGCCCAGGCTCTCTCAACCTTTCTTCATAAGGGAGATGCTCCACTCCCTCAATCAACTTGGTGGCCCTGTGCAGGACTCTCTCCAGTAGCTCTATGTCCTTCTTGAACTGGGGTGCCCAAAACTGGATACAGTATTTGAGGTGGGGCCTCACCAATGCAGAATAGATGGGTAGAAGAACCTCCCTTGACCAGCTTGCCATGCTCTTCTTAATGCATTCCAGGATGCCATTGACCTTCCTGGACGCAAGGGCACATTGTTAGCTCATGGTCATCCCCCTGTCCACCAGGACCCCCAGGTCTCTTTCTTAGAGCTGCTCTCCAATAGATCAAGCCCCAGACTGTACTGATTGTACAGTCATTGATTCATCTGGGTTGTTCTTCCCCAGATGAAGAACTCTACACTTGCACTTGTTAAGTTGCATTACATTTCTCCCTGCCCAGCTCTCCAGCCTCTCCAGGTCTCTCTGGATGGCAGCACAGCCTGCTGCTGTGTCAGCCACTCCTCCCACTTTGGTGTCATCAGCAAACTTGCTGAGGGTGCACTCTATCTCTTTGTCCAGGTCATTGATCAATATATTGAATAATGGACCCAGTACTGACACTTGGGGGACTCCACTAGTCACAGGCCTTCAGCCAGAGTCTGCTCCATTGACCACAACTCTCTGGGCTCTGTCCATTAGCCACTTCCCAATCCACCTCACTGCACAATGACTCAATCCACACTTCTTAGGCTTGGTGTGAGGATCCCATGGGATACAGTATCAAAAGCCTTGCTGAATTCAAGAAATTCCACATCCACTGCCTTCCCCTCATCTATCCAACTACTTATGTGATCATAAAAAGCTATCAGATTAGGCGAGCATGACTTCCCCATACAGAATCCATGTTGACTACTTGTGATAAACCTCCTTTCCTCTACATGTTTAGAGATGGTGGCAAGGACAAGCTGTTCTATTCCCTTCCCAGGGATGGAGGTGAGGCTGACAGGCCTGTACTTACCCAAGTCCTCCTTTTTGCTGTTTTTGAAGATTGGGATGACATTGGCCTTTCTTCAGTCCTTAGGCACTTCTCTTGTTCTCCAGGACTTCTCAAAAATTATGTTGAGTGGCCTTGCAATGACCTCTGCTATCTCCCTCCTCACTTGCGGGTGTATCCTATCAGGGCCCATAGTCTTGTGGATGTCTAATTTACTCAACAGATCTCTAACCCAAGCCTCTTCAACTGAGGTAAAACCTTCCTCCCTCCAGAATTCCTCTGCGGTTATGGAGGCCTGGGACTCCTGGTAGTTGGTCTTCATAGTAAAGACCGAGGCAAAGGTGGCATTCAGTAACACAGCCTTCTCTCTGTCCTTGGTCACCAGGGCACCCACTTCATTCAGCAGCGGGTCCACATTGCCTCTAGACTTCCTTTTGCCTCCAACTTACTTGAAGAAGCTTTTCTTGTTGTCCTTGACCTCCCTCTCCAGGTTTAGTTCAAGGGAGGCTTTAGCTTTCCTTGTTGCATCCCTGCATCCTTTGACAACCTCCCTGTATTCTTCCGAAGTGGCCTGCACCTCCTTCCATGTTTTATATATTTCCTCCTTCTGCTTAAGTTTATCCAGTAGCTCCCTGCTCAACCATGCAGGTCTCCTAACTCTCTTACTAGATTTCCTGCTCTTTGGGATACAATGATCCTGAGCCTGGAGGAAATGATGTTTGAGTATTAGCCAACTTGCTTGGGTCTCCTTGCCTTCTAGGGCCCTGTCCTATGAGGCTTTTCCAAGCAGTTCCCTGAGAAGGCCAAGGTTAGCCTTTCTGAAGTCCAGGGCAGCAATCCTGCTTGTGGCCCTGTGCCTGCTGCCTGTAATTCTAAACTCCACCATCTCGTGGTCGCTACGGCATATCTTACAAAATAAGTGATATCCTACTAAAACTAGCTCCTAAGAGACTTCACAGTTACTCAGCGTGAATCCTTAAACTTGGATTTTTTTCTTTATTTTTCAATCTGTGCTTCAGCATATAAGGTAAATTTCCATAACAGTTCCAGAAATACAAAATATACCGAAAACGTAGCACATTGCTTTATGACTGTGTCTTTCCAAATAAAAGCATGCCCTATACAAGGGGTATACCTGACTTGTTTTTTTAATGCAGTATATTTCCTACTGCATCATCTCAAAGCCTTTAAAACTACATTATTAATTAAAAGAAGAAGCTAGTGAATGAGATTGTCTTGCAAATAAAAATTAACAGAGCAATGTAATATTTTCAGAGACAGAGAAAACAGTCATGAGTATGTTGCAGACAGGCATTAGTGTATATAGCTGACATAAGGCAGGAGAGAATCATTGCATAAACGCACAGCTTTGTATTTATTAGTGCTGAAATACATATGCAGTGAGAAATCTCAAACTTCAGAGGTTAAAATAATGAATTACTGTACTGAAAGTGAATTCCCGTTTAAGCGTACATCCAAAGGTGGAACTGTACCTTGATGAAAGGCTATAATGATTTTGAGAGTTTAGGAGATTCTGTCTTCAGAAAGCTGAATTTTGTGGGGAAAGATGGGGATAAGATTGGGATTTTGCTGTTTACACCATTCCATTCTGATTTCCACAATCTGCATGTGGGAAATGTACATTTTGGTCTAGCTCTGATAAGCAGAATTGCTCACTGCCTCTCGTTCAGTAGGCAGAGGATAAAAGGTAGTAACTGACTGCTCCTAATTTTTTCTTTCTGAATATTATGAGCAATCAGTGCATATGCATAAGATATGATGGAGATATATGTACAGAGGCGATAGAATGATAAAATATGGCCTGCAATGCTTGTGAAAATCTTATGTCTTTGCTAAGATTTCTGATATCTGATGCAAGTATTTTGAAAGAAGAACTGGGTTTTTTGCAAGTCTGTACAGGCAGCTGCAACAAGTCTCAGTCTTTGTGTAAATTAATAAAGAATCATAAGGTTTTGGAAGAAGTTCAGAGACAAATTCAGAAGACAGGGAAACCTACAGCTAGAATGAAGCTTTGAAGAGCACATGGACTAGTTTGTGGAAAAGGCAGAATGGAAAATTAGTTTTATTATGGTTGTAGCAAGTTAAAAATCATTTTATCAGAACTTTTCTACAATTAAAGCAGAAAATTAGTGGTGGACCTGACATTTAAGATTGAGACTGCAATGTTTTTTTTATTGTATGTGTCCTATTTAATACTGTAGCACATGCATATTTTCAACAAACTTATTTCTGAAGTTTCACACTACTTTTTTTGTTTTGTTTTGTTTTGTTTTTTGACTGGATATGTTTGTTCGAGCTTTTGCAAATACTTTAACAAGTGAGTGTATTCCAAGTGCAAGTGAGCAATTTTTTGAATTTTTGGCTATGTTCTCCATATGTAGCCTATTACATTAATGAAAGAATATATGAAGAAATGTAGAAGTCAATATTTTATGCTATTTTTCTGTAACACATCTACAGTATTCTTTTCAATTTATTGCTTGAAAATGAAATGTTCTTGCATGCTTCTGTTTTCAAGCTATAGGTTCCTCAGGGACTGTAAAGTTTCATCTTTGAGTAGTTAAGCTGAAGTTTGGTAAATTTGTAAGAAAATTACTGTTCATGTACATACTTCTATAAAACAAGAGTTATGTATTAGCAATTGGTCAGAAACTAGCACAGTAGATTACACAATTATGTGCATTAGTGATGTGTTTATAGGTACTTCTGGTGTTTCTTCATTTTCTACTTATTGCTGGATTTTGCCCAGTTTATCTATGTAATATATAATAAGTACAACCTCAAAAATGGCCAGCCTTAAGTGTGTGGCTTATTATAAATTTCACACAGTTCAGGAAACATTTTTATCTTTTGACCATCTAGAAGAAAGAAAATAATTGTATTATCTTAAAGCACTCATTTTCACGTAGATGAACATTTATTTTTAATAGACATTTTGAAAAAGTAGGACTTAACTGTGACACATTGATAACCAATCTATTAAAAATTATTTGAGCAGAGACTCAGGCAGCAGGTAACAGAAAAAATGAATAAGCTAGTGATGTAGTGCAATATATTAAAAAATGATTGGCAGATTACAGACTAATCACACTAATCAATTCAAACACACATAAGACTATTGAAGACACAGTTAGTGCACTTATTTTCATATTTCTACCATAAATGTAAATACAGATTGTAAACATGGATGTACATTGCAGAATTTTCTTTCCTTGGCCTGTGAAAGTTCAGTAAGTTATGGATAAATTCCATATGTGTTGCTGAAACGTGTGTTGAACTTCAGCCAGTAGTTTAAGATTATGTTGAAGAAAGTATTTCTAAAAGGTTTCAGATGAAGAAAAGTATTTCAGTCTACTGAGGGCAGGGAGGTTGATTGGTAGGTCTGAGGATCAATACCAGAAGTGGTTTTTTTCTTTGGGAATTTACTTTGACATTTGTTTTCATTGTGCAGAGTAATCCCCAGAAGCCAAAACTACTCTTGTTATAAAATGTCCCTATAGACAGTCTGTGAAAATCTCACTTGAAGATCAGTTTCTACTAGACTCACAGTCTCTTAAATCCTTTTTTTTTTTCTGTGCTATGTTGATCTAACCAGCTATAATATTAAAAAAAGAAAAAAGTTTACTGGGTAAAATATAAGTACAACTGTTGTATTTAGTTGTCATGTCCTTTCTTTTGTCCAGAGTATTGCAATAGATGTATAGTAGAGTATATAGAAAATCATATGATTTTTATTAGACCTATCTCAATTTATTACTTTTGGATCTTTTTAAGCAAGTACATAGTTTTATATAATATATTATTTATATAATATATATAATTATTAATACAACCTTTGCACTATTGCAATAATTTCTGGAGCATTCTTTATATGAAAGTC
>JAOEGS010014220.1:0-17953 GCA_025447755.1 Corythornis vintsioides
CCTCCTTTCAGTCTCAAGGTTTGATACCCCTCAGTGGATCACATTAATGGTTAGTTTGGGATTTGGCAAAGCTGAAGTGGTGAAAACTTCAGGGAGAGGTGAAGGAGACACTTCCTAAAGCAGCATTTGACAGGCTAGAAATGCTCCCAGATTGCTTTAGGAAGCTTTTGGGCTTTTTCCAGTCACATACTATAGTTCCGTTCTCTCTTCTGTGGCTTTCTCCCTTCCCTATTTTATCAGATTGATTTCTGAACGTATTTAACAGGCAAAACTCAGGAACTATGTGATTTTAGATGCTTCTGGCCTTTGGAGGCCCTGTTGGAAGGCTTGTTGGACCCAAACCCAAGATATTGAAGAACAAGCTCATCCAGGAATCTTATATTTTTCTTTCATATTGAAAATTCAGAAGGTAGTTTGGAGATACAGCCACATGAATTCTGAGATTTTTAAGTGTCAGTCAAAATACCTTCCTCTAGCCTTGGTCATAAAACCAATTCCTGCAGGTCATCTCCTTATATTTCTTCATTATGCCCTTAGCTGCTCTATGGATGTGCAAAGTTCTTAGGTACTGGGTTTTAATATGGACTTCTTATGAATAAGTAATATTTTTTTGTTATTTCAATAGAGTCCCCTTGACTTCATTGGACAGCCTGTGCTTCCTCTGGCTTCTAAACATGAGCAGCCACCACTGTGCTTTGTTTTCCCTTCCCTTCAGTCTGATGGCTAAGGTGGAGGAATTTAATCAAAAAGAGTAAATATTTATGTCTGTATTTTATTTAAGAACTTCACAGTCATTTGTGCCCTGTCTGAGCATTCAAATCCTTTCAATCTCTAAGCCATCTCTTTTTTTTTTTGAGAAGAAAATCCCTGCTTCCCTTCCTCTCTGAATATACCAAAGGAGTAACTCACTGAAAAGCTCAATTGTGCTGCAGTCTCCACAGGCAAGATGCAACCTCCAGCACTTTGCTTTCCACCTCAGAGCAAAAGTTAAGGAACTAATTTTTAAGCTCTCAAAGTATTCAGACACTCAAAGGATGGGAACAGTGTTCCTTAAGTGGTCAGTGACTACCCTGACTTTCAGTTGTAGCTTCCAGAGGTAGTAAGAAAAGATAAATGAACCAAAGGGTGACCAGACTGGATGTGGGTGGTTGTTCTAAAATCAGCAACAACATCTGTGTTCTCCTGTGCAGTAATAACCTGCCTGTGGGCCAAGCAGCCTAGTCCAAAGTGAGGCAGAAATCACAACTATAAGCAAACTTCCATTGATGTGTAAGTCTCAGCTCTATAATAATTTTTTTTTTCTTGTTCTTCTTCAGGTATTTTGAGTTTTATGAAGGGCCTTTGGAATACAACTCTACCAAATGCCTGGAATTGAGGCAGGACATCATTGAGGTGAAGGTTTTATCTATGTAAGTATGGATGCAACTCCCTGGCAGGAGCTTGGAGCCAGGGGGTGTCAGGGCTCTGCTCCCAAGGAACAAGTGACAGGAGAAGAGGAAACAACCCCATGTTGCACCAGAGGATGTTTAGGTTGGACATAAGGAACAATTTATTGCTTGAAAAGGTTGTCCAGGCTGTCTCAGGCTGCCCAGGGCAGGGCTGGAGTCCCCATGATCCCTGGAGGGGTTTCTAAGCCCTGGAGCTGTGGTGCTGAGGGCCATGGGGCAGTGGTGCCCTGGCAGTGCTGAGTTAGTGGTTGCACTTGGTGATCTCGAAGGTCTTTTCCAACCATAATGATTATGATTCTGTGAATGAATGCTTGATAAACAGGTTACTTCTCAGGCAGTATGAAAATAATTTACAATGACATTGTCAAAAGATGCAAGGCTCAAAAGATCCCATCATCAGGGATCTCTCATCAGGGATTCCTGAGGTTCTCTTATACATTCAAGTAGTGATGTCTGAATTTGATTTGAGGTCTGTTCATAAAAGTTGAAGGCTTTTCACATAAATTAAGGCATTTTGGTCAGGCTCAGTATCACGGTTTGGAATTTAATACTGTGTTTGTAATATTATTTTCAATATTCCAGGTAATTGAAGAATAGGAGCAGACAGACTGACTCATAACAAGCATTCATCTAGCTTAAGGCTTTGTCAAGGGCAATGGCCAGTAGGGAAGGCTAAGAAATGAAGCAAAAAGGGTAGTCCTTCCTGATAATAAATACTGGCAAGGGGACTTGCTGAGTGGTAAACATCGACTAGCCTGCAGTAATCAGAGTGGACAATAGACCTCTCAATTGATTTACTTTGGTCTTTTTTGAGCCCATTTGTACTTTTGACCTCCTCAGTCAGCACTGAGTAGCAATGACTGCTTCTGACTTGGTGAAAAGTAGAAAAAATGTGATTCTTAGAAACAAAAGAATATCTACAGTTTGTCTTTTGTGGTTCTGTGTGTACATGAGGCAATTAATGAGTTGAACAAGATGGATCCATGAAGCCACAGCAATGGAGTCAGGGGGGGAAAAAGTGAGGTTGGCAGCAGAACTCGTTGCACAGAGCATAGCGGGGTATTTTTGCTTTGGATTTTCAACACTGCAGTGAATTTAGGTGCTTAGATGATGCCTAATCCCTTCCCATATCTAAACCCACAACCCACAGGGCTCATTAAGACCTGTGAAATTCACTGAGAACCTCTGTGGCAAGTGCAGTGACACGAGTGCATGGCATGAAGCAACCAAGGCTGCAGAAAATAGTTTATTGCTCCAGGTCCAGATGATTTTGAGCATGTCTGCATCACTGACTTTGTGCACAGAGAAATGTGTGCTGTGTCCTTGTCTCCCGTGCTGGGAAGCTGGGTGAAGGATAACACGAGTAACAGCTCTGCACTGCTTGCTGACTTGCAGTGCTTAAAAATAAACAGGAGGGGTGAGAATGTCACACTTCTGACAGTGTTCTGCTGAAGGTGAGGAGTTTCTCCATTGCTTTCCTGAATAATCAGATAGTACAGAGGACTACTCAGGTTGTCTTTGTCCTGTCCCATGGCAGGCAGAAGGCAGTGGACTCCAGCTCAGCTGGACAGAGCCATCCTTCCTTTCACAGGAGATGCCATGGGGCATTAAGCTCTTCTACTGGCTCTTCTGATGTTCTTGCTTCTCATGTGCTACATTTCCTAAGTCAGCCCTTATGGTAATGGAAGATTTCCAAGTTAATGTGCTCTGGTGGGCTACAGAAAGTACAATATGACCTAATTCCTTCTTGTAGCTTCCACAGCCTGGGAAAACCTACGTTCTACTCACTTTAAATATATAATTGTCTTAAAAGTCTTTATTCAACGACTCAAAGCCCTCAAGCCTGAAGAGAACTCATTAAGACCTATCAGTCTTGAGGAAATCTCAGGCTTCAGGATTTCCTGGCCACGTCATGACAGTGCTCTCTAGCTCTAAATATTTCCAAGGCCTTTGTTCTCTCTGTTGTCCAAATACAGAAAAATAGGTATGAACTCTGAGGTAGAAGTGGTTGGAGCTGATGATATCACCAAAAAATCTGTCATCTTGTATCAGCCTAGCAGAAATAGAAGTGTAATTTTTTTTTTCTATATAACTGAAAGTATATTTATTAACAGAGGAGGAAGGAGAGATCTTTATGTAAAGAGCTTTTCACATCCTCTTACCATCACAGATGCTCATCCCTGCATGTTGTGCTCTTGCCATTTATAAAATGGATACCCCAACAGTGCTGGTCTGGTAGGATTTCACAGACTATGATAACCTCCCCAAACTATAATGGTTGCTGGACAAATTACCTACAGTAATTAAAATTACCTACCTCTTTTCCAATATACCCTCTGCTGGGCCCTTCTGCTAGGTGCAGGTTTTTTCCTCCCAAAGCTGCTGTAGTTGCCAGACACCCATGAGCTTCTCAGCAGACAGACTTTGGTGAGTAGATGCTTCCTGCTCAATGCTGCATCTTTTTTTGTCATGAAGAGATGGAAAATACCTGTCAGGGAATAGAAGTCAGTTCTAAACATCTGAAGAGTTCCACCACTACCTGTGCACAGTAAATGTTGCTGTGTCTGAGTAGAGGAATAGATAAAAATGGTACATTTTGCACTGTCTAGACTGACTGGTTTGCCCCTTCAGAAGCCTCCTGCATGGCACCCTGGCTGCAGCTGTTTTAGGAAATGAAGCCCCTGTAACAAAGTGATTTTTAAAATTTTCTTTCTTTTTATCTTTTAGGGTGAAACAAACGGAATTGTTTGACAGATGGAAGAGCCTACAGATATGCAAATGGGAGATGAATGTCACAGAAGCTAATTTATTCAAGTAAGAATGGTCCACATTAATGAGACTGAGTAAGATTTACTTCAGATTGAGTTTAGCTTCCTGTAGAAAGATCAGACCTTCATATGGATAGCCACAGTAAGCATTATAACACTGTTACTGTTGGAGTTCCAAACTTTTGAATAAATACATTTTTTTTTTTTTTTTACTTTAAAAAAGTCAATAGCAAGATTGAAAGAGAGCTCTGCTGGTGTGTGGAATGGTCTTCTCAGGAAAGGCAAGGAATTTAGTATGGGAAAGACTTCCAGTTGTGATTCAGGCAGAATGGAGCCAAGACTTAATGACTGTACCTGATGCATCAGCCTATCTTTCTGGTGGTGTAAAATGATAGTATCATGGGTGACACTGCAAGCCTGGCCTACAAAATACTCTAACTGCATCTTTTTTTTTTTGTGGTGTATTAGGTACTGTCAGGCTTTATTTATGACTTCCTTGTTTTAATGACTTCTCAGCTATTACTCCCTATGTAGATAATTTTTTTCTGGTCTTTGGAGACCTCTGCAGTTTTTTTCTGTAGTACTTCCTTCATGTAGTCTTTCTTCATGTGACTTACTCTTCATTGAAGGTCCTTCATGGTCCTTTCCCCATGCAGCTTTTGAACTTGCTCTCGTGAAGGAAAGAGTAGAATGAAACCAACATGATATCTTAAACCATGAGTTTTACTTTGTGTCCTGATTCTCCTCCCTGTGTGATGCTTAGCTGCTGGCTGTGGTCAAACCAAGACTGTTGTATATTGATATATTCAACAGCCATACTTGTGTAGGCCTAGAGAAAACTCATTATTTCAGAGTGAGTGGAATATGGAATGGTTAAATCTGTAAGTCACTGGCAGAATGCAGAGCTGTTGTTCTGAATAAGGCCCCACAACTTTCTCCCAAACTGTCTTGCATGATTCCAGGAAATAGCTGTCACAAGTTAATGAGAGAATGTGAGAATGAGTGTGCTGAGTTAGTCATTAACATCTTTAAAAATAACTGTTTGTCCCAGGCTCATAGAAGTTTTTCCAACATGAGCTCCATACATAAGTTTTTTAGAGGTCTTTTTGTTAGAATTTTTTTTTTCTGGAAATTACTTGTTGCACAGTAATCAGAAACCATTTTGAAGGCAAGAGCCATTCAGGATTAGAGTTTTCTGTCTTAAAGATTGCTTGGACTAAGATAACTAATGGCTGTGCTCAGAGCACAAGGAGCACTTTGAAGTATGGGTGGGAGCAGTGAGAAGTGACTACCTGAAGACCATCAGGAGGAACATCACTCTCTCTCAGGCCACTAACACCAGCACATTAAGCAAAGAATCCCTCTCCATCCTAGACAGTGGATTGAGAGAAAGAAGAGATTAAAGACTTCTGTCACTGGCTATACCTACCTGACTGATCTATCTCTGCTTCAGAAACTGCCACTGGCATCTTGATGTAACCTAAACTTTGTTAGCTGGTTCCAAGAACAATAATGATGCTAGTCATCAAAGAAAAAAAACGCCAAAACAGTGAAGTCTGTTTCTCTTTTGTCTTATGGCACAGAGAATTCATTATGTGAGCAATATGTGACTTTCATCTTTGTTGGAGGGGGGGAAAATAGTTTTTTTTTTTGAGTGCCAAAATGCGTGTGGGAACTCTAGGTCCTTAAAAGCAAAGTCTCTGAGTTTGGAGGTAGAATAGTAGGAGGTTGGTCTAGCAACACTGGGCTGTGGGCTTTTGAACTTTGCCTGTTCTGGACCATCAGGTGAGATGGGGAGAATCTAGAGAAATTAAATGGCAGCTACTTAAGCAGAAGGAAGGGAGAAAGCACGAACATTATACTAGCTTTTGTATCTGGAGACTAGGGAAAACAATTTCCTTGACAGTCTTCTGCCAACACATGCCAGACTTTAACATTAAGGAACCTGCCTCTGGGTAACCAGCTGGACATTAGATTAAAAAACAACTTCACTTTTAGTTGCTTAATGCAGAACTGATGAGGAGCTTGTTCATATCTCAAATATCCCAACTCAGTCCCAATGCCTGCTTGTAATTATTTAATGATTTTATTAGAAATTATTCTTTGACTTAGTCTTAATTGCTGCCTTGATCTGATCATCATACTGTGCATAAGTCATACAATCATCATATTCTACTTAAGTGAAGTATATAAAAGTAATGGTATATAATAAAAGTATATCATGGTAATTGGACATCAGTGAAATGTTTGCATAGTCCTGTATTAGCTTTCTGGTGCTTGTAACAAACCCCATAAAGAAGACTGGCTTATTCTTCCAACTTATAATGAGGCCACATCCATCAGAGGTAAAGTCTTTAGGTTGTTTGGGAGCCATTTGGCTTTGACTGTGTTTGTAGGTTTATGGATTTGCCATGATGTGTGTTTTTCACTAAAGGTACAGCATGCATTAACTGAGAAGTAAATGGCTTTGAATTAAAAGTAAGCTGAAGTCAGGACTTTTCAGTTCCACCAGTAAAAAGTGAAAAGCATTCATGGAAAGATGGGAGCTAAGACATGGACCCCTATTTGTAAAGCTGCTTTTCCTATTTGTCTTTCATACCAGAGCTGAGGTTTTTTTACTCTCATGCCATGAATCCCATTTCTGAGGTTTCAGAACTGTTCTTGTTTGCATTGGGATACCTGCCATTTTATCCCAGGGAGAAAGGAAATTTAGGCCATTTAGTCTGAGATTTTGGAGCTGTTGCCATGACCACTCTGCCTGACCACCCATCTGTCAGAGACACAGCATCTTCCTCATGCACATATGTGAGGCCAAAAGCAAAACTAAGACCTTTAAGAGTTCTTTTCTGGTCAGAGTCAAAGTGTGCAGTGGTTTGGTAAGTGGGGTACTACCTTTAGTTTCTCAGTAAAGGAAAATGCCACTGAATATGAAACTTTCTCAAGGAAAATCCAGCAAACCACCGTTCAGGAGAAATAACAATTGCAAATCCTGAAGCATGGTGTTAGCTCCTCAATTTTACTTCTGTACTTTTCATTTTTCAGGTCCACTTTGTCGAGGTGTTGCAATGCCCCTGCCTTTCTGTTCACCACCCAGAAGAATACTCCCTTGGGAACTAAACTGAAATATGAAGTGGATACCAGTGGAATCTTCCACATCAACCAAGAAATCTTCAAAATGTTTCCAAAGGTGCCTCATGCCTCTGCCCATTTGCAGAACCAACTGCACTCTGTTTGAAGCATTAGGTGCTATCCTATAGACAAGCATTTGGCTGTTGGACCTTTTAGCAAACTGCATTGATTTTACTTCAGAAATGTTTATTTTTTATATGTTATCTGGTTACCCCATTTTCTGATGGCCATCTGCTCTAGTATAGAAGATAGATCTATTTTCCTGCAGAATATAGTACTGACTTACTAGCAAAGTGGCTAATGAAATAACTTCAGAAACCTGAATAAAAGAGGCTCTTACTGAGCAGAACTTCTAAAAAGTACAGTGCTCACATATAATAATTCCAACATTTAGAATAGTTCTGCTTCTATAGGGGCATGATATTTTGTGATTCATATTCAGAATGACTAACTGTTTTATGCTTATTTCTCTTTGCAGCTTATCTGTGAACAGGCTGCATAATTTTTTTTAAAAAATATATTCATCATAATGATTATTCAAAATCTTTTCAGCAAATAATCCTTGACCTGAGGGTCATTCAAAGTTATATCCAGTGGGAAATTCCCATAGTCACTGATGTGCAGAAATGAGCCTATGTGACTATTGATTTATCATGGGGCACACCTCATGAATTTAAAATTACATATTGGGAGGGATAACTGAAATTTATCCCGTTAAGAAACTCAGAAAGACATTCAAGAGAAGTACTTAGATTTGTGCCATTAAAGTTGTCCTTTGGGGTCTTTTAATCCATATGCTTGCTGAGCACTGCTCAGAGGTAGGGTAGTGCTGTTATCTAAATGTGCACATGGGGAACTTGTTCAGAGCAGGGGAAAAGCTCAAATCCAGGAAAGCACTTTGACATCTGAAGACCTGGAAAGAACATCCAAGTCTGGTAGTATAATCCTCAAAACTCTGGCTGATGGTGAATGCATGAAGGGCTAAACACTCACCCTTCTGATAGGAGTGTCGTGCAGCTGCTGTTGCATTTATCCTGGTGTGCCCTGAGGATGCTTTGCAGGCTCTGCCCTATCCCAGAGTGACTTTGGGATTCACTTGGTGGCACCTGTGTGGCCAAATCCACCCCGTGGCCCAGGAGCAGGGCTGCAGCGTGGCAAATGTGGGAGATACAGGGTTGATAGCATGGGAAACCTGTCTTCTGATCTCCCTTTCAGGATAGCTGAGGCATTCTGAGTTAAAAAATCTCTGGGTAAAACACAGACAGCTCTATATTGCCTCTCACACAGCTGCTGCTTTTCCCAGCAAGGTGTAATTGCATGTCATTTTGCCTCATGGATGCTGTGCAAAGGTGCTGGGAATAACCACTTAGAAGTGTCCAGGCTGCTGCCGTGTCTCTCTGTAGGTCACAGTGTGCAATTATTGATCAAATATGTATGCAGCAAAACGAGCTCTCTCATGCTTATGTAAGCACAACTCTACATATTCATGAGGCGTGGTTCTGCATCACAACCCTCTCACCCTAACGGCCCAGTTCTGTTCCCAGAGAGGTGATTTTCTCTCTCTCTCTCTGGCTCCAGCAGCAGCTGCATGCCTGCTTACAAAGACAGAGTTTTGCCCAGAGAACACAGAAAGGTCCAGAACACACCAGATCCAAGAAGGTGCCTGACCAAAGGCTCCGAGATGCTGCTGGCGTGCGAGCGCTAATTAATAATCACTATCACCACGAGTACAATTAGCAGTAATGAGCACTACAGTTTGGTCTGGGCTTTGACAGACAGCTGTGATGTACTGAGTGTCTTAGGGAGACTCCTTGGGCTTCAGTGGCAGCTCTGGAATGATGTGTGCAGGCTCCTCAAAACTGGGATGTCGGAGCCCAAGGAGCCGGCACTTCACCGGCAGCTCTGCAGGCAGTGCCTGGGGTGTGCCAGTATTATGGTTCATGGCCTGGTGTGGAAATCAGGAGGGAAAGAGAGTTTCTAAAATTACTTCTTCCATTATTAAACATACACAAAAGCAGGTTATTGCTTTTTTTTTTTTTTTTTCCTCCTTCCCCTCTTGAGTTAGCTGCCTGTAGCATCTGTAGTTGCACAGGGAACTACACGGGAGGGATGTGCGCCAGCTTCCTAGGGTGGCCGCATCTGCAGCAAGATGCAGCTGCACCAAAGAGAAGTAAAAAGGGCATTTACTGCCTGCAGGTTTGGGGGTGTTTAACTGTTTCCTTGCTCTGACGTTGCAGGACATGCCCTACCACCGCTCCCAGTTCAAGAAGTGTGCGGTGGTGGGGAACGGGGGGATTCTGAAGAACAGCAGATGCGGGCGGGAGATCGACAGCGCCGACTTCGTCTTTCGGTAACGGCCACAGCAGCACCTTCCTTCTTGCCCCCACAGAAACTTAGAATTGTTTTGTTATTCTCCCCCCCACAGAAACTTAGAATTGTTTTGGCTAGGAGAGATCCTTCAAGGCTTCAAGTCCGAGTGCTAACCCAGTGCTGCCAGGGCACCACTGCCCCATGGCCCTCAGCACCACAGCTCCAGGGCTTGAAAACCCCTCCAGGGATCATGGGGACTCCAGCCCTGCCCTGGGCAGCCTGGGACAGCCCTGGACAACCCTTGCCATGGAGACAGTTTTCCTCTCGTCCAATCTGAACCTCCCCTGGGGCAACTTGAGGCCAGTTCCTCTTGTCCTGTTCCTTGTTCCTTGGGAGCAGAGCCCTGACACCCCCTGGCTCCAGACTCCTGTCAGCTGCTGTCAGAGCCAGAAGGTCTCCCCTGAGCCTCCTTTGCTCCAGGCTCCACAAGCCCAGGTCCCTCAGCTTCTCCTCACCTCACTTCTGCTCCAGACCCTTCCCCAACTTCATCACCAGACCAGCCATATCACAGAATCACAGAATGTTAGGGGTTGGAAGGGACCTAGAAGATCATCTAGTCCAACCCCCCTGCCAGAGCAGGATCACCTATATAAAGCCTGCTTCTTGCACAAAAAATATTGTTTATATCTTGCTATATAATATTTATTTTTAAAAATATGCTTTGAGGATTTATTTCTCCCTAACTCCATGAGGTTAATCATTGACTTACTGAGAAAGTTTGATGTCCTCTTTTAGGAAATCCTCTGTTACTCAGGTTGTGGATCTATGCTTCCATCACCTTTAGTCCAAAAGAAGTGACCTGTGACTAAGGTTGTGATTTTCTGTTCTTAACCAGGTTTGCAGCCTCTATTGCATAACAAGCAGCTGTGGCCAGATGTGGACAGCTCCACAGGGCACAGCTCACATGCCTCAGAGGTGTGTTTCTGAGGAGGTGCAGAGCTTGGGCACTGGATGGTGAGGCTACAGAAATCACTTCTGTAGACTGCAGGGTGTGCAGAAGCACCAGAATAACTTGAGGTAGAGTGTCCTCCTGTTGTGCTCCCCAGCACTCTTGGAGCTATCCAGGTTTTGCAGAGACTGAGATGTCCCTTGACTTGCTCCTCTGGGTAACACAATTTAATAGCACTCTTATCATCCTTAATATATATGTGGAAGTTTTTTTATTATTCATATGCATGACTAATCCCTCTCCAAATCCTGTTAAGCTCTTTGCCTGGGTCATGGCATATGACAGCTGGCTCACAGATTCAGGACCTGTTCTGTAGAAAAGAAAAATCTTTTTTACTTCTGTTGGCCTGCTTTCTGATCTTGGGTACATTGCTGTCAGTTTAGAATAACTGTGAAGAAATCAATCATTTCACCTGATTTCATACCAGCAAAAAATAGGTCATATTTTGGCTCATTGGATTCTTAGTTTAGTTGGGTATCAAATGAAGTATAAAACTGTACAGGTCCTACCTTCACTGTTCATTCTTTTCAGACCCTCATGTCTGCCTCTTGTCCCACTCCACTTTAAAGAAAATGATTACCTTAGTTTTAATCTGTGAAACAGGCAGGGCTTTGCATAATTTGCTTCTTAAAAGTCTAGTGTACCCCATATACATTAAATGATTATTGTGGATTCCCTTCTATTGCGTTGGATCACAGCTATCAGTATGGGTGAAAGGAGCAGTACATATTATGTACATTGTCAACATGGAGTTGACAAGCTGTTGAGTAGAAATGGAAATAATGGGCAGCAAATGTCATCATTTATATATAAAAACTTTCAGTGGAGTTCCCTTTTTACCATGATTACTCTTCCTTGACCTGTACCAAGAATGATTAAAAAGGTCAGATCACTATAGGGCTTAGAAATTAGGTTGCTTTTGGTACCACTAATTAATTAAATAGAGACAGAAGTGGAAATGTGAAGAAATCCATCAGTACTTGTGTAAAAGAACCCCCTGGTTCACCATCTCCAAAACATGTGAGATCAGTGTTAGGCACAAAAACATGGTAGTGTTTAGGAGCTTTAAGGTCTGCTGACATCAGTTTTCAAGTAAAGCTTGTTTTTAAGGTCAGGTCTGATCACATCCACTTTCCAGTCTAGCACCAAACTGTCAGCAATCACCATCTTGGTCACTAATGAAATTAAAATATTTTAAAACCTGCTTGTGGAGCAGTGCTAACATTCAGCAATACCCTCAAGACACCCGGGAAAACCTTTTATTGACAGGAAGCTTGTGACCAGCAGGATGCAACCAGGGTTTTAAGAAATTGAATAAATTCTGATAGCAATTAATTACAGTACAATAGAATAAAGTACACTCACACATGTGGTGCTTAGTAGTTATTGTCTATCTCCATCTACTGGCCAGAGTGGAGACCTGTGATGAAACTCTGGGTGCATTTAGATATGGGACAGCTCTTTGCAGGGAGGACTTCTTGGGAATCTTATGACAATAAGTACAGTTCATGTGGGTTATGTGAATTTTATAAGGAATTATCACTTCCAACAAACTTTTCTTCATCATGGTGTGAATTCAAACAAATAGTGAATTATTTGGAAACCTTTTTCAAGTGAAATCTATTGAGCACAGTGCCCAGTGCTAAGGGGGAACTGAGGATACCAGAAGGACATTGCATGACCTAGCAGAGAAAACATTGCCTATGAGAAGGATGACGTGCCTAAGAAAATTTCCCTGACCTGATAGAGGGGGACTCTCTGGAAGATAGATGTGAACCTCCTGAGTCTGAGAAGGACTTGGAATGATTTCTATGCATTCTTCAGCTCCCCAGCTCACCTAATGATAGCTTAAATTGAGTGTAAAATTAGCTACCAGAACCACTTCTGTTTCTTCTGATATCACACAGTGAAGTCTTTTTTTTTTTAGTTTTTTTTTTTTCCTGTGGAGGTGAAGCTTGTGTGGTAGATAACTCGTGTGTGCATTTCAGTAACTTCAGCATCTCTTGAGGGATGCTCTAAATTCTGTGAGATGATGAATCTAGGTCAAGGCCAAGGTGAGTGGAGACTGCGCAAAGTCAAGGTTTGCAGATCTTCACAGATTTTTCTCCTGAGGGCTTTGACATCCTCTGCTGAATCTGTGGAGTCAGAATTGCTGCTCTTGCACTGAGCTGGGAGGTACTTATGGAAGGAAAAGGAAGGGAGGCAGATAGTTTTGGATTAATCAGGAGTGGACCAAGTTGCTTCTTGTGGAGCAGTTCCCCTGAATTCTCTTGGATATAAATAAACATGTTAACTGTATCATGTATTCATGTGGCCTGCCCTGGGTGTTCCTTGCTTTGGCAGGGGGGTTGGACTTGATGATCTCCAGAGGTCCCTTCCAACCATCACCACTCTGTGATTCTATGATCTATTTCATGGGCTGATTGTCCCTGGGGATTTATCCCAATTTATTGTCCTAAACAGTCTAAGTAAACAGCTGAATGTCTATTGAGGAAAAAAAATAAGTGAACATTGGCTACATCTGCAAAATAGGATCAGCTCTGACAGACCTGGAGAAGGAGAGAGGTCTTCATACTGCCCCTGTGAACTTACTACTTTAATGCACAGTTTGGGCATCAACATGTTTTGATAGAATTTTAAATTATCAGTCTGTTTCTAGATTTGTAGCTTGGAAAAAAATTGCTTAAATCCATTCTACTTTCTAGTCCTGAAAGCTGCGCAAGAAAAATTTTTCCTTTCTTACCATTTTCTTTCCTTTATAGATGCAATTTGCCTCCTATATCTGAGAAATACTTCACGGACGTTGGGGTAAAGACAGACGTCGTGACAGTCAATCCCAGTATAATTACTGAGAGGTCATTTCTCTTTTTTTTTCTCTATTTTCATCTCTATTGCTTTTCCAAATCTACTTTTCACTTAATTCTGTTACATAGAGAGGTTGTTTTGGTTTTTTTTTCAATGTAACTTTAAACTGACATTATGAATCCTACATTTTAATTCTGAATTGAAGTTATTCAGTATGTGGAATCCTTAACAACTTAGAGGAGTGTGTTAAACACTTGGACCTCATATCAGTGATGGAAGGTGGGAAGGTGGAGAGCTAAAATTGTAACAGCAGAGCCATCCCCTGGAAGACCTGTGCCATGCTTACAAGCCCCAGGCAAATGTCTCAGAAACATTCAGGGTGGAAACAACTGAATCCCACCCTAAATGCCTAGATAAATAATTGTCATATACTTAAGTAGTTGTGTAAGAAATGCCAGTTAGTTTTTAGCCAGAATTGACTGAGTGATTCTCACTTTAAATTTATTAATACCTTAAAGCCACCTTGCTGACAATGGGGATAATGGCTGCTCTCCTTTCTTGCTGGGAGAATCTGTGTTTTTTCTCAGGAGACATAAAAACATTTGATTGCATTTTGTATTTCTTTTAAATGTTACAGTTAGACATTTTAGACATTTTCTCCTCTTCAGTGTTTGCCACTTTGTTATGCATCTCTGCAATGCATGGTGTACAATGCAACGGACACTATGTATGCAATGCATCTGTCCAGACCTTGGAAAAATGACATACTTCTCATAACAAAATGAGAAGTAAGACATGATCAAATCTGTATACAGAGTCTGTCTACTGTTTAATTAATATAATACCAAAAGAGAGGAGAATATGTAATTTTATTTTTTTTTTTTAATCCCCTGCATTTCATAGTGATGCTTCAGCAACAAAACTAAATACTTTCCCGTTTCTAACTGAAACATCATTTCAACTACCTGTGTATCAGAAACGTGGCAGTGAAAGCCACTGGAGGTTTCTGCATCCAGACTGGGTCAAGGTGCTGTTCTGACCATCACTCACATCCTTCTCCCTCGTAGATTCCACAAGCTGGAGAAGTGGAGGAAGCCCTTCTACGACGTGCTTCAGGTCTACGAGAACGCTTCTGTGCTGCTGCCAGCTTTCTACAACACTCGCAACACGGATGTCTCCATCCGGGTTAAATATGTCCTGGATGATTTTGAATCTCAGCAGGCTGTTTATTACTTCCACCCCCAGTATCTCATCAATGTCTCGCGCTACTGGCTCGGCCTCGGGGTGCGGGCCAAGCGGATCAGCACCGGGCTGATCCTGGTGACTGCTGCCCTGGAGCTCTGTGAAGAGGTCCACCTTTTTGGCTTTTGGGCCTTCCCCATGAACCCCTCAGGGATTTTTATAACTCACCACTACTATGACAATGTGAAACCTCGGCCTGGTTTTCATGCTATGCCCTCAGAAATCTTCAACTTCCTCCACATGCACAGCAAGGGGATCTTGCGGGTTCATACGGGGACCTGCAACTGCTGTTGACGGGGAGGCTTCTTTCCTCTGACACAAAAAGTGTAACAGCAACTTGATGCCTGTGTATGTTGTAGGAGGTTTTATTACACCCCGAGATTATGCAATAATTGTTTGATATAAATTTCCTCAAGGCGTTGCATCCCATAGGATATAGGATACCAGCATCTTTCCTGCTAGCACCGTTGGGTCCGTAACAATGTAGGGGAATCCAGACTCCTCCTGTCCCAGGGTTTGCACTGCCCTGGAACACAAATCAGCTAAGAAGCACATTTCCAATAGGTTTAGTGATAAACAGAGCACATTGATATAGTTATCATTTCACCATGAGGAAAAGCACCAAACTTTTGAGGAGAACCAGTGACTGAGAGGTTTAGCGTAGATTGTATGACTTCTCATAGGTTTCTGAATCAGGTACTTTGGGTCATTGCCAGGTTTTATTGAAATCACTGTCCTCTGGCTTTTGGGGTTTTGAAAATACTCTTTAGAGTTATAGTTTTAAGTATGTAACTTGAGGTCTTTGTTCTGTAATGTCACAAAGTGTTGGTGAAAAAATAGAAGATAGGTGTGATAGGAGCAAACAAGGTCACTTTATGGATTTTTTCATCCAGGATAGAAAGGAATGTTAAACTCCCATTCATAGCAACAGGTAACTGTGTTGACCATGGTGTGCAATGGCTTTGGAGTTTCTTTCTTCTGCCTTCGTGTGTCTTACACTTCTGGTCTCCTCTGCTGATCGTGGTTTTTTTGTCTGTGATGCTTTCCTTCCAGCTAACATATGAGCAATGTGTGTGTTTCCTCCTGCAGTGACCATCTCAGCTTCAAATTGGAGTCCTTATTGAAGAAATATGCGCCTTCACTCTTCTTCAAGTTTCTATGGGGATAAATAGCAAGGAGAGTACGTAGTGACATTTTCAAAGTTGATTTTTTTTTTTGTTTCAAATATCACAAGACAGAAAACCCTCCCCAGAAACATTTCCTTTTTGATTTTTATTAGAGACTTCGTAAGACTATCTGAATATTGATTCACTCTTGTGCAGGTTGAGTGAAAAACTTTCAGGTATCCCATGACAAGTCCTGTCAGGAAATGAAGTTAAAATACAGTGAAGATACTTCGTGGCTTGGATTGCGACGCTTGATTTAAAGTTATTCATCTCAAGATGTCAGATGTCTTCATGTGATATTTTTTTTTTTGTGTCTGTTGAGAAGACTATTAGGATAGTAAAAAGGGCTGGTGTGTTCGAAAAGTTACAAGTGTAACCCTGTCAGTTATGCTAAACTGAAATCTTCACCTGATACAGTTAAATTAGCAAAACCTCGGTGCAGGAAAGATGCTGCATGTTGCTGGGGTTTTATTTTGGCTGCTGAACCACAGTGTCACAGGCTGCTGGTGCATGTCCTTTCACACTGCTGTGGCTGTGTACACAGCAGGGTGAGGTTTGCTGTTCATGATGAAATGAACAGTTTCCTAGTGTAAGTTCTTAGTCTGAAGCACTGGGCTACTGTCTGGTGCCTTGTCTTGTCTAAGTGATTTCAGATCTTTGATAAAGGATTCGGAGTTTAAAGTGCTGGTTCTGTGTGAGGGATACTTCTTTTTTTGGAGGGGGGAGAGTGTTTAAATGCTAATCTGGACTTGGATTTTGACTTTTTAATGCACAAAGCTTCTTTTAAAAGCCTCTCTGCTGTGCTGAGACCTGTCCAAGCTGCTCACACTACAGATCAAGTGATCAAAAAGGAAGTGAAGCACATTGGTCACCAGTGCAAAAGTTCCTGCTGACCAGCAGTGACCTGGATGGCATGTGAGAGTGTATTTCCATGACTCCAGGGGTCTGATTACTCTAAAAGCAACCCGCATCCTTTGCAAAGGTGTCAGAGCTCGCTTGGGAAGTACCCAGCAGTGGGGTAGTTGAAGGACCCATGCTTAAGCTTTATTATATATTTGTGTTGTGCTTTTGGTCTTTTAAGAGTTGTACCCCGTGTTAGTGAGCACCACCCCACAGAGGCTGGCTATGAGTCAGGCAGTCACACTGAGAATGGACTTGCAGACGAAATGGTTTCCTTGATTTATTATGCAAAAGAGGTGTTTTTTTGTCTTTGACGTGTTGTGTAGATTTCTGTGCAAAAAAGGGCTTTGATCATGAAGTGCTGTCATGGAAGTGCTATTCAGAGAGCAATGTGACCCCACGGGTTGGCCATCTTGCTGTGCATTGAGCTTTATGATAACAGGAATGATGCTGAAGCCGGTACCTAGAGCCCTTGCTCCTTATTCTGCCTGGCTACGGGACTAGTAATGACTTCAGTATTGCTTTGCTGCTGCTGCTTTGCTAAGGCTGCCTTCTTTAGGAAGGGGTTTTTCCTTACTTGTGGTGATTGAAGTGAACAAAAGCAACCAAAAGGAGTGATATGTTGTGAAACAAACATTAAAAAAAAAAACAAAACAAAGGATAAGCACCTGAGAAGCATCCATACATTGGATAGAAATGGTGCAGATCCCTCTTTTTAGTTGCAAAAAATACCTTTTGGACATTTTAAGCAACAAAAAAGGATAAACAAAACTGTAATTACAATTGAACTGTAATTACAGGGTATCAGACTTTCCCTCCCTTTGTTTGCTTCATGTAAACAATCAATGTAAACTCACCTGGGCTATACTGTAACAAGTGCAGTTTTACTGTGTTTAGATTTTGATTGGTTATAAATATATAGCTACTATATTTTTTTAAAAGGACTTTAAAATGTGTGTGCAGGATACTTCGCACATATGCACCAAAGGCCCAATCTTGCCACATTGATCTGAAAGGAGCCCCCCATTCCAGTGGATGGGTATTTTATTTGTGTAGGGACTACAGAAACAGGCCCGGGCTTGTCTGTGAAGGTGTGCATAGATGTACAGTTAGATATAAGGATGTAAGATATAAGGAGTGATTTGCAAGCCAGAAAGATACTTAAAGAAATATATA
>JAOEGS010014221.1:0-25256 GCA_025447755.1 Corythornis vintsioides
ATTTTATTTTTTTCTTTAAAAGCTGCTCCTTCCTGTCCACTTTTCTCTTTACTTGGTGAATACCTGATGGTTTTGAGGTTGCTTCAGCCAGGTCTCCAAGCAGAGAAGGATGAACTCTGAGAAGCATCTCGTTTATATCAACACTGATGTGCCCTGCTCTGCAGCCTGGGCTCTCCAGCCACCACTCACCCCCATCACAGCACACACAGGCCAGAGGGAAGCCCCTCCAACTCCTGTTTCAGCACCTGCAGCACTGCCAGGAGCTCCTCAGACCCTGGCTGGGTCTTCTCCTGAGCTCAGTGTGCTCTGGGGGAGATCCTGTGGGTTGGGTGTTGTGTCTCTCACCAGCCACCCCTTGGCTTGGCCTTGCTGGGTTGTTGGGGTTTTGTTTTGGTCTTTTGTGGTCAGGTTTCCACCTCTATGGAATGTGGAAGAGATCCCACGTTGCTCCTTTCTTTAATCCCCTAGATTAACATGTTGTCTCCAATAGATTGAGGAATTGTCCTCTATCCTGTTGCCTTCCCAACTGGAAAAGAGCATTTTCCTTTCATCCCTTTCCCTTGTGGAACACCTGTCCTGAGGGAAACATAAAATACTCATTATGGAATAGCTCCAGGAATGATTTGTTGACCACCCCACAGGTAGATTGGGGCAGCATGTGCCCCAGAAGATGCCCAGGGCAGGTGGAGGTGCTGGAGGAAGCCTGCAGCAGGGATATTGATTGGGTATTGATTGGACATTGATAACCAGGCTGCCCTCAGCTCCAGAGCAGGAGGCCAGGGGATGGAATTTCCTCACCTCTGTGCTTTCATCCACCCTTCAGGCTGTGTCATCTCATCCCAGCACATCAGAGCCCCTGTCCCAGTTCAGACAGATCCTGCCTCCCTGCCCTGCAGCACAGGGGGCAGCTGGGGCTGGGAGTCCATTCAAGGGCCTGGGGCTGGTTTTCTCTGCACACACAACCTGGCCACCCTTGGCCAGCTGCCTGGCAGCTGTTCTGCACTCCCCAGAGTGGGGAGCTCCTGAAAAATCCACTCTGGCACCTGGCTGGTGACTTATCTCAGCAGCTCCCTCATTTGCACTCCATTCTGAATATTCACCTTTGTTCACCAGTCCTGGACAGTCACTTTACTGGCCCTCTTTGGCAAGAAGCTTGACACTGAGAGTGTAGATCTGGAAGTGTGCTGGACCACACCAGTGGTTAGGTAATTAAATCTGAAATTATTGGAGGTGGAATCATAGCATTGTGTCGTAATTTAAGGGCAACTTGCTTTTTTAATAATAATAATAATTATTTTTAAAGGGTTTCTGGCTTTGGGACAGATGTGAGCTGTAAAGGACAGAATCTGTTCTTAGGGATGCCAGTCTCTTTGATCCTTAACATGTTCCTCTCTGTTTTCTCCCTCTTGTTTCTCCCCAAACCACCAGGTCCCAAGCCTCTGTGAAGATCTCCTCTCCTCTGTTGATCAGCCACTGAAGATTGCACGGGATAAGGTGGTGGGAAAAGACTATCTATTGTGTGACTACAACAGAGATGGAGACTCATATAGGTGAGTGCATGGCCAGAACAGGGACCTGATGGGGTGAGACTGTGAATGAGGACTGTGTGGGTGCTGCTGTCCCTTCTCTCTCACCCCAGGGCTCTCAGCCTTTCTTCACCAGGGATCTTCCAGCCCCTTCAGCATCCTCACAGCCTCCATGGGACTCTCTCCAGTATTTCCCTGTCCCTCTTGAACTGGGGAGCCCAGAGCTGGTCACAATACTCCAGATGTGGCCTCCCTAGTGCAGAGTAGATGGGCAGGAGAACCTCCCTCGACCTGCTGCCCACTCTCTGTGCCCCCCAGGAGACCACTGGCCTTCCTGGCCACAAGGGCCCAGTGCTGCCCACTAGATTTGCAAGGTCCTTCTTCATGGAGCTGCTTTACAGCAGGCCCAGCCCCTCCCCTGTCCTGGTGCAGGGGGTTATTCCTCCCTGGTTTGGACAAAACCAGCTTCTGCTGGTACAAAACAGGGGGGCTTGCCAGCTGGGAAAGGCTCTTTCACTCACCTTTGCAAGGGGTTGAGTCTGACTTCAGACATGGAATGTCATCAGTCTTGGCCAAAGAGGAGGAATCCCTCTCTCCCTCTCTCTCCAACTCATTTATTTTGAGGACTAAAACAATGGGAATAGCTGAGCAGTGTGAGCTGGATGTGGAAGAGGCAGTTAGCACTGGGATGGGACTCAGAGTTTCCAGGGCTTTGGCTGCAGCCTGACTTGTGCTGTTTGTGTTCTCTGTGTTGCCATCAGGGTGATTCCAGCTGAGCACTGTAATCACTCAAGTATTTGTTGAGCAACTTCCCCCCCCATGGCCATGGTGACAGTGGCATCCTCCCAAACATGTAATTAAGAATCCAAAAGAGCTTTGTGAGTTTTGCATCACCTAGTTTTCATCTTTTCTTTTAGTGGGGGTGTAAGGCTGTGAAATAATGACCATAATTCATCTTCTGACCTGGCTTCAGAGCTCAGCCAAGCTGCTGTGCTGGGTGGGTGGGTTACCTCTGGCTCTCTGGGCAGCCCCAGTGGAAGATGGTTGATGCCAAATTAACTCCAGGCTAACAACTGGAGCTGCTCTGTGGGAGAACCTCCCTTTGCTTTGTGCCCATTCTCAGTGGTGCTTTATGCTCCTCAGGCCAGAGTGTTGCAAACACTCTCTTTCAAAGTGGAACTCCAGAAAATATTTTAATGATTCTTTGTTATTTGTGGTTCAGGCCAGCATGGCAGGTAAGTTTAGAGAGGATTCTTTGGTTTCAGTTGCAGTGAGTGGCAGGAGAGGTGCTTATCTAGATGGAAGGCATCTCATGCTTAGCCCACCACAGCTCAGTCCTTCCTTAGACTTACACTTGATTTTCTCCATGGATTGGACCAGGAGGTAGGATCTGGAAGTCTCTCTTGGATCTTCATAACCAGATAATTTTCCTTTTTTTATCCTCACCCTGCTGCTCTTGGGAGCAGCCTCTGGGTGCCTCATGTCACAGGCACTTCTGTGCTAGCAGAGTCTGCTCTGGAGAAGGCAGAGCTTTTAGTTATTTTTTCCCCCCCTATAAAACTTTCAAGGTTCCCTGACTTTGTCCATACATTTCCACTCTCAGTGTGTTTGATCACCCTGTTAAATGGAATCCTTATGGGGAATTTGGTGCCCACCACACTGAAACCTGTTAGCTGGAACAAAAGCCATTCTCTTTTAAGGAAATTAGAGGTCTGACTTTGGAAATTTAAGTGCTTGTCCAGCTGTCTTTTTTCAAATAACCCCGTTTAAGTTTTTTAATGCAGTGTGAGTACTCTTCCACAAGAAAAGGGGGGAAAAACACTAAAAAGAAAACAAAACCAGGCTTTTTTTTTAGTTGAAGTTGCTGCTGACTCACAGAATCATCAAGGCTGGAAAAGATCTCCCAGATGATCAAGTCCAGCTGTCCACCTAACATCATGGGTTGAAACTGCCCCAGTCTGCTAGCTGGAGGAATCCCCCCAGACCCCATTCCTGCAGCCTGCAGAAGAGATGGAATGTTTACAGTGAAAGGATCTTGACTGTGGCATCTGTGTGAGTTCTCTGCTCATTTCCTCATCCATGGTGGAGAGCAGAGTGTTCTGAATGCACAGAAAAGAGCATTTGCTGAATCAGCCATTTCAAATGAGAGTGAGACATTACTGAGCCCACTTTGGGCTGCAGCATCTTGGACATGAGCAGGTAAAGGGTAGAGGTGCCTTCCTTCAGAGGCTGGTTGTTCCCAGGGGAAATGAAAAGGAGAATGCAGGTTTCCAGCATGGGAATTGGAAAAGTCCCCAGCAGATGGGCAAAGGGTTCCATTAATCTTTTAATACCAAACCTTTCATGAAGTGCACAAAATCTCTTCCACACCTGCACCCTCTGAAATCCTTCCAGCTGCTCAAGTGTTTTCCCAATGCTGTGCTGAAAGGAAAGTGTGTTTCAAAGCAGGACAGGGGGGAAGTTAAATGTAGACAGGAGTGTTTGCCTCAGACACCCTCAGATCCCAACTGAACTACACAACCCGTTGGTATTTGCATGGAAGGAACTGTAAACATCTGCTGTAAACACTGAAGCAGGAGCAGAGGCAAACCCAGGTGTGGGTTGGATAGAAACCTGAAGAGAGTTCCCCAGGTACACTGCAGACCTGGAGCAGTTAGTGGCCCTTTGGCTGTTTGGATGGTTTTGAGGGGGGGTTCCTATGGATGGACAACTCTTGGTACCTTGGTTTGGAGTGGTTTTGAGGGGGGATTCTTACAGGTGGACAACTCTTGGTACCTTGGTTTGGGGTGGTTTTGAGGGAGGATTCCTATGGATGGACAACTCTTGGCACCTTGGTTTGGAGTGGTTTTGAGGGGGGATTCTTACAGGTGGACAACTCTTGGTACCCTGGTCTGGAGTGGTTTTGAGGGGGGATTCCTATGGATGGACAACTCTTGGCACCTTGGTTTGGGGTGGTTTTGAGGGGGGATTCTTACAGGTGGACAACTCTTGGTACCTTGGTTTGGAGTGGTTTTGAGGGGGGATTCCTATGGATGGACAACTCTTGGTACCTTGGTCTGGAGTGGTTTTGAGGGGGGAATTTTTACAGGCGGACAACTCTCGGTACCTCGGGGGTTTTCAGGAAGTTCAGCACCCGTGGATCAGGTCAGACCTGCTTCTCTGCAACCTTTCTGAGCTCTGTCTGAGTTGCCTGATGTTTCCCTTGCCTCTCTGCAGGTCCCCCTGGAGCAACAAGTACGACCCCCCCCTGGAGGACGGTGCCATGCCATCTGCCCGCCTGCGCAAGCTGGAGGTGGAAGCCAACAATGCCTTTGACCAGTACAGAGACTTGTATGTCAGCTCTCCCATCCAGAGCCCTCTGCTTGCTTTTTGTTCCCTTCATGCCATCCCCACCACCAGCCTCACACGGGCTCGGCAGCTGCCTCTGGGAGAGGCTGGCCAGTGTAGAGCAGAGGAAGAAGGGTGGGCAGCTGCTGATGTGCTGCTGGGAATCTGGTGTGATTTCCTGCTACAAAACCATGAGCAAATGTGTCAGCTGATGCTCAGGGCAGGTGCTGAGGTGCTTTCCTGCCTCCCAAACAGATTAATGGTGTCTTTGGCCTGAAATGACCCGTGTTCTCTTTGATCTCGACTTGAGTTCAGTCTTAAACCATCTGCCCTGTCCATTCCCTCAAGATTCTCTCTCAGAATACCTGCCTAGCTAGCAGCAGCTTGGATCCAGTGTTAGCAGGGTGAGCTTCTGCAAGGCCAAGAGCTCCAGGCTGGGGAAGTTGTCTTTTTCAGTTCCTCACTGGGATGATGGGGTGGAACATCTCTGGGGGTGACCTCATGAGTGGCTATAAAGATGTACAGGGTGTCAGGGGATGGAGCCAGGCTCTGCTCAGGGACATCCAGGGGCAGGACAAGGGGAGCTGGAGCATGGGAGGGTCCGTGGAGAGGGTGCCAGAGCCTGGCACAAGCTGCCCAGATTGGTTGTGGAGTCTGGATCTGGCTCTGTTCCTGTGTGGGCTGCCCTGGGTGCCCCTGCTCTGGCAGGGGGTTGGACTCTGATCTCCAGAGCTCCCTTCCCACCCCTGCCATCCTGTGATCCTTGGAGTTACAGCTGGATACAGAACAACTTCAGACAGGTTGGGTTTGCTGGGAGGAGAGTGAGGGGCAGGTGACTCGTGGGGAATGTGCTGAACTCCACCCAGCAGGGGGTACAGGGGGTACAGGGGTGCTCTTGTGGTGCCAGCTGGCAGTGACAGGCCAGATTCTGTCAGATCCCATCTGCCAGTTTGCCAGGGTGAGGTCTGCACCCATGTGTCATTAGGGGGCAGTTTTCTCTCAGAGCCCCAGCAGCTCCGCGGGGATGTTGGACTCATGGTGTGGTCAGCCCAGCTCAGCTCAACGTGCCTTCCCTCCTGCTGGGGTCTCTCAGCTCCCTCAGAGGAAGAGGGAGAAGGGTGGCTTATGTTTTGCTGAGTGCTGTGAAAATCCTGGCCTTTTTTTTGGGGGGGAAAGAATTTGCAAAGTTAGGGAAACTTAAGCTGCCCATTTGACAGGTTCCTCATGCTTGAAATTGGGAATGATTTGTACTTTGCCTACAACAGAGAGCTGGAGAGAAATGTGCTTTTGTTCTTCTTGTTGGACTCTGCAGTTAGCTTAATAAGACAATTGGATTTTCTATTTTCACAGCAGAAGCTTAACTTTTACTTGGAGACTCAAGAGGGGGAAACAAGGTGGGGGTAACAGGCACCAGCTTTTCTCACTGCTGCTCTGCTTGCTCTTGGCTGGGATGGAGTGTGACAATTAACCTGCCAACAGCTGCTGAACCCCCCTGGGAGGCTGCAGCCTGGGGGAGGTTGCAGTGGGGACAAGATGGCAGTTCCAGGGGTGTCATTTCCACAGCCTGCTAGAGCTGGAGATGGATCCTGGGTGCCCTGTGTGGAGGCAGGAGCAGGTCTGAGGCCTGTGGTGCCCATTAAAGGTGTCACTGGCCTGGTTTGGCAGCTTGCCTTGGGCACAGGGAGTGCCTGAGGCATCAGTTGCAGTGTCATGTCAGTGTCCCTGCAGACTCCAGAGGGTTTCCAGCCTTCTGCAGGATCTCTAGCTGGGCCATTTTCCACTGGCAGTGCCTGTGTGGTAGGCACCTTACTCTGGCCATTCCAGTGGGGCAGTGAGAGGGAGATGTTTCCTTTCTATAGAAAAATCAGTATTTTTGAGAATAAATGCTCCTCCAGCTCTGCTTTCAGCACATGGTTCTCCAGACTGCTCCTGGATTGATTCTCTCCTCTTCCACCTTTACTCACAGTAAGTGATGGTATCACAGGGTTCATCTCAGGCATCCCCCAAGGCTCCAGAGGGGTTCAGTGTTGCCTTGTGTCAGCCCTGATTGGCTCTCACACTATTCCTTTGTAGATTTCTCTTTCCCTCAGCTGTGCTATCACCCACATCTAGTGAGTCACTGCCTTGCAACTGCTGCTTCCAAGGGGCTGGCACCTGCTGGCAGGGGTGTCTGGAGGGGAACAGCCTGGCAGGCATCTCTTAAGGGTTTCTGAGAAGCAAACCTCTCAGATTTGCTCCCTGATGACTAGTCTGACCTGGTAGCCCTGTCCCCAGAAGCTTGTTGGCTCGGGGTGGCTGCAGCATGGAAATGTGCTGGGGGGTTTGCAGTCCTGTGTGGGGTAGTTTCAGATCATGGGAGCTGGAGAAGAAGAACCTTGTTCCACCTCCAGTGCCTCTTCACCAGTGCTCACTTGTTCCCTCTTCACAGCAAATACCTTTCAGTATCTTTAGGGTTGCCCACCTTGTATTTCTGGAGGCACAGTCTGGATTAAAGAGGAATTCTACTTGAGTTTAATTCCCTCTCTATGTGTTAAAAACCAAGAGTATTTCTTGGTTTTCTGCTTTACCAAAATGCCTGTTGCTTTCCCCAGAAAACAACTGTTCCATTTTGATCTCCTGCTGCCAGGTTTAACTCAGACACTGCCTGAAGCTAATGCCCTGCTATGTTTTTTGTTCAGTAGGTTATTATTCCCAGATGGGAGTCTAATATCTTACACCACTGGGATGGAGCCTTGGCTCTGTGCTTTCCAATATCGTGGAGATCATTTCTTCAGACACATGGTTGTAATTTCTTGCCCTCTGCTTGACGTGTGTGCACAGGATTGATGGAAATCAAAGCATAATGAGGACCAGGGCATCTGGTTCCATCTCCCTAGCTGAGATTCTGTGTTCCCTTGTTTTGGGTTGGAGATAATCAGTGCTTTAATTAAGTCATCTAATGGTTCTTTGTTGTCTGGAAGAAATCATTGCTGAAGTGATTAAACAGACCTCCCTGGGGGAGGATGCTGCTGATCCAAATATTTCTACAAACAAGATGAGTTTTGGCAACTTTGGGGCTGGTTTAGGAAGCTGGCACACATTTAGCAAGCTAGTCTTGACTTCTTTGTTTCTCGGATTAACTTGGATTTCTCCATGCTTTTGATTTTTAACAGCTTTAAAAAACAAACAGCCAAACAGACCCCTGCTCATTGTAATCATTCTCCTTCCCCAAATGTTTTCATTGATTAAGGTTTTGAGTTCCCTCCACAGAGTAAGCACCAAAGCCTTTTGAACTTGGGCTTCTCTCTGAGTTTTGATGTTGATCCCTTTTCAATTTCTTATATTAGAGCTCTGGACAAGGAATTTGGTAGGAGCAGAAGGAGGTCTGGGAGAGGATTGACCTCTAGCATGTCTTCATTGTTCATAATCCTTTTATTATTAAGTTTTTTATTGGAATCCAGTGCAAAATGGAGTTAGTCACTCAGGTTTTTGGTGGTGTCAGCAGTGCTGAGGATGGCATCCCTGCCAGCCAAGCATCTGCAGTGCTCTGCAGCAGAGGTCATTCCTGAGCTCAGCATCCATCCCCTCTCAGGTCCAGGACAGAGAAAGGCTGCCCTAATTGCCTGTGTGCAG
Source organism: Corythornis vintsioides (assembly GCA_025447755.1). Taxonomy (NCBI): domain Eukaryota; kingdom Metazoa; phylum Chordata; class Aves; order Coraciiformes; family Alcedinidae; genus Corythornis; species Corythornis vintsioides. The sequence continues at coordinate 8,466 of JAOEGS010014221.1, forward strand.
GTGTCTTCAGGACTAGGCAGAGTCAGGGGGTGTTTGGATGGGAGTGTGTGCTGGAGCCACCTCTGCACCAACCCTGGGCTGCTTCTCAAGCCTCTGGTAGTGCTGCCTGCAGCTCTTCAGAGTGCTGCTCTGCTTTGTCATCCTACCCCTCCTTCCCTGCCTTCGTGGGTCCCTTTACCCGGTCTGACTGACCCCGAGGTCTCAGAGTGGAGCTCATTCCTCTCCAGTTTTGGTAGTGCTTTGCTCCTCACAAGGTTTGTCCCAGTGGCTGTCTCTGGGTCTGATCTGCATTGATTTGGTGCATGGAACAGCACTGGTTTTTAGAAGGGTTTGGGTTGGGAGGGAGCTTAAAGCTCATCCAGTTCCATCCCTGCCATGGCTGGGACACCTCCCACTAGAGCAGGGTGCTCATCCAGCCTGGTCTGGAACACACCCAGTGCTGGAGCATCCACAGCTGCCCTGGGCAACCTGGTCTGGGCTCTCCCCACCCTCAGAGTGAACACCTTCTTTCTAACTGCTAATCTAAATCTTCCCTCTTGCAGTTTGAAATCATCATCCCTCATCCTATTGCTACCAGCCCTTGGAAAAAGCTCCCTCCCCAGCTTTCTTGTAGCCCCTTCAGGCACTGGAAGGCAGCAAGAAGGTCTCCTGGGAACCTTCTCTTCTCCGGGCTGAGCTAGCCCAACTCCCTCAGCCTGTCCTCACAGCAGAGGAGGTTCCAGCTCTCATCATCTTCCTGGCCTCCTCTGGCCCTGCTCCACCAGGTCCCTGCTCCACCAGGTCCCTGTCCAGAAGCCCCCCTAACCCAGAGGAGGGCAGCAGAAGGCAGAGGTGTGGTGAGTGCTTTGGGGTTTCATCTCGCCGAGCCGTCCTGCTGGAAGAGTTCTGTGTTTAGACACAAACCCAATTTGCCTAAACCTAAAAAAAAAAACCCCAACTCCTGGCAAGCTTTGAAGTGCCTTTATTGCCATCAGCTCACTGCTCCTCATTACTGGTGAGCAGCCCTTTGTGATGCCTTTCTCCTGGGCACGAGAGTGAGTGTGGTTTTCTCCGCGAGGGCCCTGCAGATTGACTCCAGATGCATTTGTTATGCAGCCCAGCACTGAGGAAACCTGCCTTTCCACCTCCCTGCTGGCTGGGCTGGGCACAATAGGCTGTGACATCAGCACGATGTCATCTGGGAGGGTCTTGCCTCCGGGTTAGACTGATAAGTACAAGATGAAGTCCCCTAAGTGGCCAGGCTCTTGCTGCTTCACAGGTGCCACTGCTGTCCCATGGGGAACTTGCTGACCACCAGGACTCCAAGGCCTCCATGGAGCTGATTTCCAGCAGGACAACCCTGAGCTTGCACTGGTGCCTGGTGCTGTTCCTCCCCAGATGCAGGACTCTGCACTTGTCCTTCTTGGACCTCACGAGGTGTCCTTTCTCCCAGCCTTCCAGCCTGGGCAGGTCCCTGGATGGCAGCACAGGCTCTGACTGCACAGATTGACCCCCTGCTTTCCCAAACATAGGGTTTTAGTGATGGAAAACTGAAGGCAGGGTAATTTAGCCATTAGTGGCCATCTCGTAAGTGGCTCTTTGAAGAAAGAAGCATGTCCCATGCACTCTGTAGTTTGCAGACTCCCCCTGCCATGGCTGCTGTCTTCTCCCTGCCCCTGTCTGGGTATTGCTGACAGAGCCTAAACCATGTCAGACTGGGGGAGGATGGAGCAGGGGGCTGTCTGCAGAGCCCAGAAACCCAGGGAGAGATTTGGAAGCAGTCTGGTGCTTCCTGGGAATTAATGAAGCAGTTCCTCACTTGGCCACCTCACAGAGTGGCCCATTGTCTGGCTTGTTAGGTGGCTCATGGGACTGTTTCCAGGTGACTCCTCAGAAGGGATTTGGTCCTTGGTTTCCATCTGCCAAGAGCAGTTGGATGGTGAGGAAAATGTGAGCAACAAGGTTGGTTTCTTCGGGTGGTTTTTTTTACCTTTTTAATAAAGAGAGGTACTAGAAAGCAGAAAATGGGGAGGTTTTCAGCCTCCAGGATCCCATTGTTGGGATTCTGTTTTCCTTCCTTGCAAAGTCCTGCTCCACAGTTTGAGTCATCCCACCCTGGGCCAGATGTGTGCTTTTAACTAGCACTGGCACTGAGCTGACACATACCTAACTCCATTGGTATGCTTGCTCCAGGGATTTTTGCACCTGTGTGTGCTGGAAATAATTTCAGTAAATACCTGTGCAGAGTCCACCAGCAGAAAGAGGGGTGGAAAACATCTGCTGTGTGCACACAGACACTTTACCTGCTGTCTTTGCTGTATTTAGGTGACCTGCTGGCAGTGTTACACTCCTGGGAGCAAAGGAGGAGTGAGTAAATGCTACGTTCACACCACTGGGAGAAGGTTACACCCTGGGGACTTCCCAGTACCAGCCCATCCTTGCTGAAGTGCAAGGGGATGGATGTGGGCAGCCTGAGTGAGGGACAGTGACCTCTCCATGTTTCCCTGAAGACTTTCTTTCTCCACCTCCCTGGAGCTCTGGGGTTGCAGGTGGTTGGACTGGGCACCTCAGCAAGGGTTTGGTGGAGGGTGAGTTGCTGAAGTTTCCCCTTCATCTTTCCCTTGCTGGGATGAGAGGCTCTGGGCTCAGTGGACACTGTGCCAAGGCACTGGTCCTTGCTGTCACCTCTGTCACCCTCTGCTGCCCCAGCTCCTTCTGCAGCAAAGGTCTGGGTTGCTGTCTAGCCTCTCAGACTGGGACTTCAGTCATTGTCACTCTTGTACTTGGCAGCTGAATGCTCAGGGTTTTCCTCTGGGGTGGGTTTCTTGGGACTCTGATCTCAATAGAGACATTTCCCTTTCTGTGCTGGACTGCAGCTGGCAGAGAGAGCTCTGCAATCTTCAGGGAGGAAAAAAAAAAACCAAATTAAAAGATATTTTGCTGGTTTAAGCAGGCCAGTGTGAATCAGTGGGCAGCTCTTCTGAGGGTGTGTGTGGCCAGTCTGAGGCTGCAGGTCCTCTGGCATCAGGGGGTCTGTGGCTCAGGGCAGCCGGAGACGCCGGCTGGGTTTGGGCTCTGCCTCTCACTTGCTGGAAAATCCACCTGTGTTTTTATGGATGAGTGATTTGGTTCTGCAGTGCAGTTGCGAGTCAGAGCTTGTTTTTTATTGCTGTGTGTGGTGGAAACTCATTTTCTCAGGACAGGGTCCAGCATTTGCAGGGCTCACGGGAAGCTGCAGGCTCTCGGGGAGTCACGGTGCCTGTTCTGGTCCCTCCTGCAGAGGCAGAACAAAGTGATGAAGCTCTCCCCCTTCCCCGAGCTCTGTGCTGGAAGCTGGGGGGATTTCCTCCCCTGTCACCTCCCTCTGGAAGTTAGGGCTTTGTTCTGGCCACAGCCTCCCTGCTCCATGGATTCAGCTCGAGTTCTTTAAACAAGTTTCCATCCTGTGTCTCCACCCGCTTGAACTTCAAACACTTCATCAAGCTCTGGATCACTCTGAGCTTAAATATTTTCTTTTATTCTTGCATTCATAAAGTAGGGCAGTCTTAAGTGTGACTTTATTTCAGATTTTTGGGTAAAACCAGCTTTTTCCAGGAGCTCTGGTGGGTAGTGGATATAAACCAGCAGGATGTCAACTGATGCTGAGGGAATTTTGTACAGAGAATTTTAATAAAGAGAATGAAGAGTCACCTTGGGCCTCAGTGCTGTCAGTCACCTTCCTGGGTGCAGGTGTACTGGAGGTGGAAGGACACTGGCTGTCCTTGGAGATGATGGCAGCATCTTCAGACTAGATGGGCTTTTAGCTCCCTTCCAACCCAAACCATCCTGAGATACCATGTGGTGCTGGTCTGGTTGTTCCTAAGGGGACAGGACAACCATAAGACTGGGTTTTGTTGTTTCCTATCAGGCAAAGCCAGAGAACATCCTGGTGAGATCCATGGCCTTAAAGAGAGGAGTCATTTGAATTGCTGTCCTTGGAAAATGCTTTACCCTCATGTCTGAGCTGCTCCAGTACAAACTGGGAGTGTTCCTTCAACTCCAGACCTCTCCTGCATCTCAAAAGCAGGGGCACCCAGGGCAGGCAGTCAGAATGGTGCTGCTCCAGGAGCTGTGTGGTGCTTTCAGAGTGTGCTGCTGTTGCTACCCCGTGTCCCTGATGGCTCTGTGCTCTGCCTTGCCCATTTCTCCAGCACAGAAGACACCAGCTCGTGCCTTCCAGGAACCTTTGCCAAGCTGGTTACCTCTCCTGCTTGGATTTTCACCCGCTGAGGGGGTTTCTGGGAGGCAGTCTGGGTTATCTTGGAGGCAGTCCAGCCTTCTTGCACCACATCCAAGTTTGTGATGGAGACTGAAATTCCTACCAAGCTGCCTGTCATCCACGTTTCCAAGAGGTGGCAGCCAATGAACCTGCAGCACTTCTTCACTCTTCTGGAAGAAAACTGCTTTGGAGTTGGGGTTTTTTTTGGGCTTCCCTGCAGTGAGAAGCCTTCAGAACCCCCCTGCCAGTTGCTGGGGGAGGAAAGGTGGCAGATCTCACGGGGTGATCAACCCTCTCTGCTTTCTCCCCAGGAGGGAGGAGGGGATGCTGGCAGTGGTTGTGTGTTGCAGCAGGACAGAGGAGGCTTTGACTCAGATAATTCAGACTGCTTCACTCCCTGCCATTGTTGTTCTGAGTCCCAAGACACCGGATCTGGCTCTGGCCAAAGTAACTTTATTGAAATAGCATGTTGGTATTTAAAACAATATTAATACTAGATTTGATTCATTAAATATACAAAGGCAAGGCAAAGCGTTTCCATGTGTGTGCTGTTAGTGCTGGCAGGAGGCTCTTCAGAGGGTTTTATGTGGTTTCAGACAACATTTTAGCACATTCTTAAAATACCCACAAAAGCCTTTATGTAAAATCTCATAAAGGTGAACCACATAAAAATCTTTTTTTTTTCTTTTCCCTCCTTTTTTTTTTTTTTCTTTCTGTTTCCCTCCCCCTTGTTTCATGTCATGAGGATCAAAGTACAGTAGGTAAGAAGAAATTTCCAAACCCCTTGTTTTAGTCCCACTCTTAATTAATGTTTCATGCTCTTAGCAAGCTCATAAAGTGGGTAATAGGGGAACCAGCTGTTCTCCCAGTGATGTTCTCAGTGGCTGCCAGTTCATTTGGAGTGAATTCAGTCATTCTATAGAGGAATATATCTATATTTTGAAGCAGACTTGGTCTGGAAGTGGGCAGCAGCTTTGGCTCTGTGGCCTTATTCTTCTGTGGAATATGAGTTTGTGAATCTAGAGTACTCCAAGCTACTACCTGGAGCCCAAAAAGCAGAGTAAATCCACTCCTTGGTGCCACTGACAGCTCCCATGTGGACAGGAGGGGAACGTGAAGGTGGGAGGGTCCCAACAGTTCTTCCTCTTGGGAGTGAGTGATGCTTCCCTTCCTTGCAGGAGAGGAGAGAGCCCCAGTCACTTTGCAGACCCCTCACCTCAGTGCAGGCAGTGAGAGGCAGGAACATGGAACAACCCCTGCCTGGCTGTCCCAGTTTGGCTGCTGGTGTCTGGCTGGTGAAGAGCTCTCACTCTGCTCCAGATGAGTAGTTCTCAGGGTCTGGTCTGCTTCATGTTGCTGCAGAAGGGCAGTAGGTGCTCAGCAGAGGGTAGAAATGTCTGACTGCTGAAATGTCATTGGTCTGGTTCAGCTGAAGTTGCCTCTCCCCCCACTCCCTGGCTCTTGGCAGGAGGTGGTTCTGTGCAGCACAAGCTAGCACTGAGCTCTGGCAGCTCAGTTCTCTCCGTGGCTCTTTGGTAACTGGCAAATGGGAACAGTTGGTAAAATGTTGGGGGTAATAATTTCAGTTTTGTAGGAGCCAGAATTGCTTCTTCTCCCTCTTTTCTCCCGGGTTGGGTGTTTTGCTGAGGCTTTACAGCTCCTCTCTAAGGAGTTCAGCTGGGCTCTGCAGATGGCACAGCTTTGTTACTCTAAGAGGGCACTTTTTTGCTAGCAGAAACCTGAGCTTGAGCTAATCTAGCCTGCTCTCTTGTATCTGAAGCTGGAATAGTGTGCAAACCTCACTGCCATCCCTTCCTTTCAAAGAGGTTTGGTTTCAGTTCAGCTCTATTTGCAATAAATCAGCAGGTCTGCTTCACACAAACCTTGGAGTCAGCAGCTACTTACTTGCTCCCTTTTGTCTTCATTAGCTCACTTTGTTGTAAAGAACTTCCAGACTTTCCCAATAGTGAGAGAAAAGGGGGAAAAAAAAAAAGAAAAAGCCCACAACAAACTGTAAAAGAAAGCCTGACTCTCAGCCTGCTTTGGAGCTTGTGCTTTTACCAGCTGTTGGACTTAATTGGAATCAGAGGAGGGTTTTTTTTTTGCTCAGGCACTGCAGAAATCTCTGACTGGCTCTGTTTCTCACTGGCCTTTTATTCTCCTGTAGAGAAATGTGCTTTTATTTATTTATTTGTGGTAATTAAAGTCTCTTGTTGTATAAAGTGAATTCAGGTGCTTCTAGGTGGGTAAGTGGTGAGAGTGTCCTGTCTAAACAGAAAACACCCCAATAATCTTCACTGGGACATAGAGGTTCTGCTTATTGGAGATGATGATGATTGCTACCTGACCCCTGCTTGCATTTAACACACCTATTGCATTGCATCCTGCAGGTATTTTGAAGGTGGAGTCTCCTCTGTCTACCTCTGGGATCTGGATCATGGTTTTGCTGGGGTGATCCTCATTAAGAAAGCTGGAGATGGATCAAAGAAGATTAAGGGATGCTGGGATTCCATCCACGTGGTGGAGGTTCAGGTACAGCCTCTGGGGCAGCTCAGAGGGTGAAGTGAAAACAACCCCCAGTTAATTCCAGACAATTAGCCAGTGCAGGTGTTCCCAGAACAATGCCATGTTGTGTTAGGGGCTGTAAACTGCTTTCCCCTCTTAATTTTGCAAAACTCCCTGAAGCAATTTGGATAGAGATAAGTCAGGGTTGTAATCAAAAAAAAAAAACCACAAAAACCCAAACCAACAACCCCTCCCAGAAGAATTGGAAGTATGTTCCTTTCTGGGCAATGTGATGCCATTGCTGTATTTCTTTGCTTTTTAACAGAAAGATAAATATCACTAATGAGGTAATAAAGCCAAGGCAGTAGGAGCTGGAAGGGCTCTAGCTAGAGTGGCAGTGGAAAATGGGGGGGATGTGGACACCTAGGGTTGTCCTGTGCTGTGTGCCAGGAGTTCCCTGGGTGTGTTTGGTACTGGGGGGGCTCTTTGGGTTGGTTTCCAGGGGGATTTTAACCTTTCCTTGTTATCCTTCCACCCCCAGGAGAAGTCCAGTGGCCGCACTGCTCATTACAAGCTGACCTCCACAGTCATGCTCTGGCTGCAGACCAATAAAACTGGCTCTGGCACCATGAACCTTGGAGGGAGCCTCACCAGACAGGTATGTCCCTGTGGCAGCACGAGGTGTGACTTGCCTTGCTCATGCACCCAGTAGCCCCAGTCAGGCACAAAACCAGTCGATTTTGTGAGGTGTTGGATAAACTTCTCTTCTCCTGCTGCCTGTGCAACCCAGGGAAACACTTCCTGCTGAAGTCTCATTACCCCTGAACCCTGACCTGCAGCAGCTTCAGCACTGGCAGGGGGTTTCAGTTGTCACGGAGCCATCTCTGCTTTCACTCCAGGGGATGCTCTTGAAGAACTTCTTGGTGGAACTGGCAGGAGAAAGCTGATTTCTTTTTCATTCTTTTTTTTTTCCTTTGCTGGCACCCTCTCTGAGAGCCCTGCAATGTCAGCTAGAGAGCTTCTCTTGCAGTTGCCTAAACAAGGGTGCCCTTCTAGACAGGCTGTTCTGGAGAGGAGCCTGGGTGCACCTCAGGAGAGCTCAGAGCTGAAGCATCTCAGGCCAGGGTGGAGGAAGGAGCTCCCCTCATCCAGCCCTAGGAGGGCAGAGGCTGGAATTTAGATGGGGAAGGAGGGATGGGTGTGTTAGGTGCCATCTGCCTCCACGAGGGGCTTGAAGAGCTTAGAGGAGAGGCCAGGACATGACACTGGCAGCCAAGGGAGCCACGCTGGGGGAAAATGGAAACCAGCAGCTTTTCCATTACCAGGCACATTCTCTGGTGACTGCAGGTAACTCCCACCCCCTCCTCCTGATCCCAGCCAGATGCTTGGCAGGTGATTTTTCTCTCTGACAGACCTTAGGGTCCCATCCTCTCTGTGTACCTTGGAACTGCTCGTGTTGTTCCCCACGGGCCCGGGTTGCTTTGGCTGGTTTGGTTAGGGCTGCTCTCTCATGGAAGGTAAGAGCAGCTGCCTGATCCACTTTCATCCCATGCAAAGTAGCTGCAGCCTTCCCATTCCCTGGCAAACAGTCAAACCCAGGTCGTGCTGGCCCCCCAGCCCCTCCAAAGCAGGACTAGCAGGTGCCTTCCCCAGCCCCCGTGGTGCACAAAGGGCCCGTGTGTGGTTTCCTGAGCTGCTGGGAGCCAGGGCAGGTTTGCTGAGGGAGAAGTTGGCTCCAGACCCAGCGTTTGTTTACGCAGGGAGGTGTGGGAAGGGGAGGCTGGAGAGCTGTAGGGGAAGCAGAGCCTGGGATTCCAGATGAAAGCAGCACAGATGTGTGTTGGTTTTCCTGCACGAAACACTCTGTGGGGAAGGTTTTGCAGAGCTGGCTGCTCTGCTGTGAATCAGTGTCAGGGCTTGGGAGGGGTCTAGGAGATCATCTAGTCCAACCCCCCTGCCAGAGCAGGGGCACCTAGACCAGGTCACCCAGGAACAGATCCAGGAGGGGTTGGGATCTCTCCAGAGCAGGAGACTCCACAACCCCCCTGGGCAGCCCCTGCCAGGCTCTGACACCCTGACTGTGAAAAAGCTTTTCCTTGTGTGTGGAGCTCTCTGGGAAGATGTTCCCTGTGATCTATTGCTGCTTCAGTAAAACACCACAGAGCCAGTCTGCTATTTATCATAACAGGGAAATCCTCTGAGCCTTGTGCTCTGCAGTCAGGAGGGTCATCTGTTTTCATCAGGCTGAGCTTTCACGTCAAGGGCTATCCCAGCCACTTCCAGCTGCTGTAGCATTAAACAGGGCTCTGGGGGGGCTGTTTTCCCACTGGAGGCATCTTCAGGCTGTAGCTGTCACAATCCTTGTGCTCCCCCTCAGCAGCTGTGCAGGTTGGAGGCAGTCTCCAGTTGCTGACCGAGGAGTGGTTTTGGGGTGCAGAGGGCAGCAGAGATGTGTTGAACTGGGATTGTCTGGGAAATGATTTCTGCTTCCCACGAACATCTGGATTTGACAGTGGTTCAGTGATGCAATCAGTGCTTCAGAAGCAGAGGAGTTGAGATGTATAGCCCAGTGGCATGGAGCAGCATCCCTGGGTTTGCTCATGGATCTGAATGGTTTGGTAAAGGATTCGGGCTGTGCTTACACTGGCTGGAGGAAACACCCACGAATGCCCTGGGGGATGAGGTGAGTTCTCAGCTGCAGGCTCCACAGAGCTCACAACCTTAGTTACAGTTTGAAATTACACTGGAGAGAGAGGCCCAATTTTGTCTTGCTCAGTAGCCAAATAATTCCATTTATTTTTCCACCTGGAGACTTCGGTCTGCCCGCTGCTGGTGGCTTGGGAGCCTTTGGCTCGTGCTGCTCTGTTTGGGTTTCATTGAAGGGATTTCCACGTCTCCCTGTGGCCAGAGCAGCTGTGGATGTTGTCCCTTCTTCAGAGCAACATGCTGGATGAGTTTCCTCCTGACCTTCCCAGTGGTTTTGGACACAAACCTTCCTCAGATCTCTCATCCTAGCAACTCTTCCTGTGGGTACTGCCTATGGAAAGCCCAGGCAGGACAGAGCCAAAGTGCCCAGCCAGCCGTGCAGAGCTGAACAGACCCAGGAGAGTGAGTGTCCCCTGGGTCAGGCCAGCAGCAGGTGGCTGGGAGATGAGGCAGGGAAGCCAAGCAGTGGTCTGTGACGGGAGGAGCAGCCCCGTGGATGGGACTTGGCTCCCTCTGGAACACAAAGGGTTGGTTTTTTCCCCTGGCTGAGCTCGACAGCAGATGGGGAACGACAGTGGGAAGATGAGCTGCTTGTTAACATCAACTTAGGGGCTGGAATTTCCCCTCCAAGCAAGCAGAGGCTTTACTGGAGCAGCAGAGGCTTTGTACCCAGCCCCACAACAACTCTGCTGTTTGTGAACGTGGTGCTGCCTGCCTCTGACCTCAGCAAACCAGCCTCTCCAACATCTGGCCTGCTGGAGCACAGGAAAATGTTTTCCTTCTGGCAGCAGTTTTTACAGGGGTGTAATAATACACAGTTTGCAGAAAGAGAGAGGGGGGAAAGAAAAAAAAAAACCCAAGTAGATTCTATTTTCAGCTTCTGCTCGACCTGCCCAGGTGTGGAGACAACACAGTGGGGAACCCATGGAAACCAGTGACCCACTGGCAGCCCCCCAGCTGTCCCACGTGGGGTCTGTGTGCTGATGGTTCCCAAACTCAGCAGAACCTGTAGCTGTGTGGGTCAGATGGATATTCTCCCCTCTCCAGGCAGCAGCTCTCTGATGAGTGGAAACAATCTGACTGGAATCTAAAGGGGAAAAAAAAAAAAATGAAATGTCCTTGTTGTCTTTCACCCCCTCTTCTAGGTTATCTTTTGCCTTGGGGGTTCCAACTAAATTACATGCTTCCCCAAGCCTGTTAGAGACTTGGTTTATTAGAAGAAACCTGTAGCTGGCTCAGAGTTTTCAGCTCTACCCTGAGGGAGGGATATGAACAGATGGATAAGAGAATTCAGTGGGATTAGTAAAACCCTTTGAAGACTCTTCTTCCCACTCCATTTCTCTCCCAGTTTTGTTTTCGTGCCATCTCAGCACATCTTGTTGGGGTTCCTGGGACTCCAGGGGCATTGTTCAGTGGCTCAGCCCTGTCTAGCCAAGAGTTTCCATCTCAGGATCTGGGGAAGCTGAGCTTTCCCTGAGCACAGGGCACGTGTGGGCAGCTGTGGGTGGATGTCACGTGGGGCAGAGCCAGAGGAAATGAAGGAAAGGGAGCATTCTGCAGTACCAGCTCCTCATTTTGATCTTGGTGATGCAAAATCTCACCTAGGTCAGGAACCTGCCTCCTGTTCAGACTGCACCAGGAGCACGGTGTCATTCTGCCCTTGGCTTGACCCAGCTCTGCATGTCTGCTGCAGAAGGCAACCTGCTGCCTTCCCCCCTGTGCCCACTGCTTTGTCCCCCCTTCCCCCAACACTTGGGTGAATGTTGGTTCAGCTGAGTGGGCTAAAAAGAGCTACAGAGATTTCTCTTTCCCTAGCACTGCAGGGGTTTCAATCCCCAGCAGCCCTCGCAGGGTTTGTGTCTCTGTGCTGGAAGGGTGTCCTGTGCCAGGAGACCCTCAGCAGGGAAAACCTGCCCCAGGGGTGGTTGGAAGAGGCTTTTGAGATGCAGATGAGAAGCAGCAGCTGTTTTTGCAGGGGTAGTTCACAGTTGTTCAGCCAACAGCACCATCCTGTGCACCTCAATCCAGGGGTCACGGGGACCCCAGCCCTGCCCTGGGACAGCCCTGGAAGAAATTCTTCCTGATAGAATAGCAAAGAACAGTCACTCCAGGGTGCTGAGAGTTGCTTCTTCCATCCCTGCTCTTGGTGAGGAAAGCTGTGTTCACCCCCCATCAGGTTCCACGTGGCCAATGATCTGTGTCTTTCCCTTCCAGATGGAGAAGGATGAGACTGTGAGTGACTCCTCTCCACACATAGCCAACATTGGGCGCTTGGTAGAGGTAAGAGACACCACCTGCTGAGCCTGCTGCAGCCTCTCCTGCCCCTCTTTCACCCTGGGCCTCAGTGTTGCTGCTTTTGTCTTAAGGAGCAAGTTATTTATTGGTGTTACCCCCAGTCTGAGGGTGTGAGCGTTGCTTCATGGCTCCAACCCACACAACTTCAACCCTTTGTGGTTGCAAAAACTCCCCCCTGCCTTTGCCCCCAGCTCATTACCCCTCCTGGAGAATAATTGGTCCTTTCCCCAGTCCTGGTTAACAATTCCCTGTCCCTGTTTGCCACTGCAGTCACTGTGGGCAGCATGAAGTCAGGTTGTGCTGCACAGAGCTCACAGCAGTTCTGAAATGCCCAGCACTGGGTTCAGGGGTTGATTTGATGGCAGCTGCAGGCTCAGCATGGGGGGGAGGATGGCACTGCCTCAGCCACCCCAAAGGGCTCAGGAGCAACTGGAATTGGCTCTTTGTGGGCACTGTGCTGTATGAAGCTGTGCCTGATTCCCTCACAGCCACTTCAGCAAGACAGGAGGAAATTCTCAACTGCAGTGGTAACTCTAAGGCATTTATATCTAAAGAGAAGGAACTGGGAGATGAAAGGAAGGCAGGTACTTCTTTTTTGATCCCTTCTCTTAAGTTTTTGGCTTGAGTGAAAGCAGCCTCTTGGAAAAAAAAATGCTGCTTATTGACAAGACCTTTCTCCAAACTTCGCCACGTGGTTTTAATGAGCGAGTGGTTGGCTCAGAAGTTCAAAGTGCCCTTTAAGCACAAAAGTGTTGACCTGTTGGTTGTGTGAAATGACTGCCTGGCCACTGGTGGCCTGTTCAGTGCCAGGAAATGACAGAGGAAGGCTGGAGTGAGGTGCATTTTCCTGCTCTGCAGCTGAAGGCTGAGGAGCTGCTGGCTGGACAGAAGCTGCCCTCTCGTGGCCCAGAAGCACATGGCATGGCTGAGGGAAGAGCTGGGGGAAGGATGGGAGAGGCTGGATCCCTGAACCTCCCCTGGGTCAGCTCCAGGCTGTTTCCTCTCGTTCTGTCACTTGTCACTGGGGGGGACCGACCAAATCTTCCCTTCAGGGAGCTGTAGAGAGCAACAAGGTCTCCCCTCAGCCTTCTCTTCTCCAGGCTAAACAGATCCTCCAGCCTTTCCTCACAAGACACACTCTCCAGACCCTTGTCAAGCCTGGTCACCCTCCCCTGTGCCCTCTGCAGCACCTCAGTGTCCTTCTTGGAGAGGGGCCCGGGACAGGACACAGCATTTCTTTGAGAAGAGCAGAGGGATGGGGTTGTTCTGCCTTCTGAGGGAGGCAGAGTGTGATGGGACTGAATCTGCTTGCTTACCTTTTCTTTTTTTCCCCCCCCTAGGACATGGAAAACAAAATCAGAAGTACACTGAATGAGATTTATTTTGGAAAGACAAAGGACATCGTTAATGGGCTGAGGTAAGGGGCTCTCTGCCTGACTCTTGGACCCCCTTTTGCTTCCAGCTGTTCCCCTGTGCTGCTGCCCAGCTGCTTTTCTCTGCTGGAACTCCCCAGTTCCTACACAAAGGCTTTTCAGGTCCTGAGCTGGTCACCTTGCTGTGCTTTGGAAATGATGTTGTGTGGAGTTCAGGCAACACTTCTACCTTGTCACTATAGCAATGGTCTAATCCCTTCTTCTCTCCCCAGGAACAAAATAGCCCAATTAGCAACACTTGGAGTTGAGAATTATTTCTAATTAAGTGTTTTATTCTTCACAGTCCTGAAAGCTGTACTTAAAGTCTGATTTCTCTTTCTGCTGCTCTGAAAACCAGCCAGAATTAAGTCATGACATTCATGGCTCACAGTGTTTAGCCTTTGTTTAATGCTCTCTTTCTCTCACACCACTGGCCAATGTACAGTCTGCCACAACAGATGAAGTCACTGAACCCCCCCGTGCCTTTCTGCAGGGAAACTGTGCCATGTGCTTCAACCCTGCTCCTTCCTGGGCAGGAACTGTGCACTGAAACCCCAAAGCTGGTATTGTACACTGAAACCCCAAAGCTGGCATTGCTGGTGATGCCCCTGCAGCACCCTGCTGTCCTCTGTGCACCAGAAAGGGAGAGGAGATAACACTGATGCTGCTCATTCAAGAGCTGTGCTGCTGCCTGGAGAGCACGGGCAGAGGGAGTTGACAGCATCTGAGCAAGCAGCTGTTTGGGTTGGGTTTTGGTTGGGTTTGGTTTTTTTTTTCCCTTTCCAAAGCCCAGCTTTCATAACAAGGCTGTGTTTTCATTTGTGGTGTGCAGGGCTTTAGCCAGGAAGCATTTATTAACGTGGAAAGGAAATCTGTAATGCAGTCTCTCTTCCCTGTGAACACTGCCTTAAGCTTTTGGAATTGACTCTTGTTTCCTCTGTCTCCTCACTGCTGAGCTCCAGTCCTGGCACCTTGTGCAGCAGGAGGATGATCCACCTGGGACTGGTAACACCCAGAGCCTGTGGCTGGGGCTTCTCCTCTGGCCTGTCCCCTGTTCCTCCTTAACCTGTGTGTTGACTCTTCTGCGTGTGCTCCTGGTGGTTTCCAGAGTGCCAGCTCCGTGTTACTGAGTTCTCCTGCCTCTTCTCTCCCCTGTTTCTGGCCTGCTCTCTGTAGATCTATTGATGCTATTCCCGACAACCAAAAGTATAAGCAGTTGCAGAGGGAACTTTCTCAAGTGTTGACCCAGCGCCAGATCTACATCCAGCCTGATAACTAAACCAATCCAGGTACCCCCTGCCTGTGAGGTGTGACAACCAGCACTAAACCAGGACTCACCCAGCCCAGCCCTCTGCATGATAACCCAGAGCAGAACTAACCCCTAACTGCTGCAGATAACACCCTTCCAGCCGCGGGCCACCCGAGGGGTCTTAACCCAGCCAGCCTGGGGCTCTGGCTTCTGGCTTTCCGAGCTCCTCCATCTCCCCCACACCCTCCCCCTGGAAACAACCACGCAGGAATGGCAGGATTTGGCCCCTCTGCACTGCAGCTCAGGAGGGAGAAAGCAGCACGTGGGCACGTAGCCGTGAGGGGGTGTCATCCTGGGCTGGTGTGATCCTGAGCCTGCCCCTCGTGCACAGCTCCTGGCCGTGCCACAGCAGCCTGGAGAGGAACCTCCCTGGCCCCTTAGTGCCCTCCCCACTGGAAGGAAGGAAGGAAATCTTGGAAGCCTCTCAGTTTTGCAATCAAACTGACTGGCCCTTCCCGTGGCCGGTGAGTGACTGTGAGCTCACAGCCCCTGTTTGCCTGGTGGATCTGCCCCTTCCCTTGGAATCCAAGCCCTGCTCAGGGCTCTGCTCATTTCCAGCCTCCCCTTGCCTGTGCTCTGCACGGCCTCTCAGGGCTTTGCTCCGAGTGCCTGGGGTGGTGACCAACCCCCAGCCAGTTCAACCTTCCACTCCCTGATGACTTCCAGATGTTGCCTCCAACACGTTAAGCTGACGAAGGGGAAAACTCACCATTTGTTGATCATGGCCAAGAAACCACTTCTTCAGCCTGTGACAAATGCAAATATCCAATGTCTATATTTTGCTTCAAGCAGAGGAAGCCTCCAGAGACAAGAGAATGGAAACACTGCTAGAAAAACGTTAGGAAAATAACTGACACCACAAAGAGCAGCCTTGTTGACAGCAGCCAGCCCCCAGGCTGCTCCCAGGACCAAAACAGGGTGTGAAATATGGTTTCTGTGGGGAGAAATCCTGCCAGGCTGGATCCTGAGCACTTCTCTGTGGTAGCCACCTCTGGGAAGGAGGAATGCTGCTCCAGGAGCAGTGCTCCAGCAATGGCCCTGCTTCAGAGGGTTCTTTTGCAAGGGGCAGCTTCTCACTGTACCACTGAAATCAGAGGTTCCTCCAGCACAGGGCAGGGAGCTGAGATGGCTCCTGAAGGGTGGAGCTTTTTGCTTCTCTAACCCACCCTCTTGCAGCAGGGTCTCTGCTCTCTGCCTGCTTGGAGCCACGCTTTGATTTGCTCTAGGTCAGGGTCCAACCAGAAGAGGAAATTCAGGAGCAGAATCCACTTTTCCCCCTGGTGAATCCACTGGGGGGGAGATTTTGTTCTGCTGCTCGACCCTGGGGGAGCTGTCTGCAAAACAGAGAAGGTTCAGGGTCTCCCCCACCCCAGCCTGGCTCCTTTCACCCTGGCAGGTGGAGGCTGGACTCTCTGGTGGCTGGGATGGTGAGTGCTAACACCCTTGGCTGGTGGGACACTGGGGGTTTCTCTTCCATCTCTTCACTGGGAATCTCCCTCCAGCAGCTGGAGGCTGTGGAAGGGCCTGGGGCCAACTCTCTTGGTGCCCCCCTGGCTGGAGTGACTCTGCTTGGATGTTCTCAGCACTGACTTTGCCTCCTGCTTTCCCCACGAGACAGGCCAGCTGGGTTTGCTGCTCCAGGTGCTTCTCCTGCCTCTGGGGTCAGAAGAGCTGCTCCAAAGCTCCTCCTGCCCCGGGCACAGCCCCTGACTCCCCCTTTCCTTCTCCCCCACAGGTCTGTGCAGACTTTTGCAGACAAATCAAAACAAGAAGCTCTTAAAAACGACCTGGTGGAGGCTTTGAAGAGAAAGCAGCAAAGTTAAAATCCTCTTGATGCTAACAAGACATGCCATGCACTCGTTAGATTCCTTACCTGGAAAACTCATCCCCCCTCTCCCCCATCCCCCCCTTGGCCCTTTTCTGTTGCCTCACATCACAGTTTGCATTCAGTGCTCTCCATGCAGCTCCATCTTCCCCCCATCAATAAAGCTGTACAAACTTTTTCAGTCTCTGAGGCCTACTTTGCACCACATTTTACTATCAAGACCTTAGGCTAATTTTCTGTAGAAGTCCCATGTATTTCTCTCCCCCCCACCCCAATTTCTTCCACCCTCTCCCATTTGTTTGCATAAACACGGATCATTGTTTTGTCTTTTCCTTCCCCACCCCCTTCCCACCTTTTGTTACATTGGTGTAAAAAATGTAAAACAAAAATTTATTAAAGACTGTGGTGTGTGAAAGAGGAAGAACTGGAAAAAAAAAAAAAAAAGTTAAAAAAAAAAAATAACCGAAACAAAACCTACTTAAAATCTATTCCAAGTATGTTT
>JAOEGS010014222.1:6505-17544 GCA_025447755.1 Corythornis vintsioides
ACTTCCCAATCCACCTTATTACACCATAACTAAACCCACACTTCTCAAGCTTGGCTGTGAGGATCCCATGGGATTAATTCTGTAGTGGTTACAAATTCAAAATCCTTTCATAAATTACAATAAGAGTTGGTATTTTAGTTCTAATATTCCAATTATAAATTCATTTTTTGTTTGACAACATCAAAGAAGGTTAAAAGAGCACACACATACAGATGTGTGTATTTTTACTGTCAGTTTTTTGTCATTTTATCCCCATTATACAATTGTATTAGGGTTTTTTTTACAAGCAAGATATTTTTTCTAGTATCCTAAGTGAAGAGAACTCCTCTCTGTTCCTCTTTGCCCAAAAGCAGTTTTCTAAACACTGGACAGCTACTTAAGATGAGTGTTTTGTCTCCTGTGATTTCATGAAATCACAGCACATCTGTTCGTTTTATCCACCTCACTGATTTTCCTCTTCATCTTGATTTCTCTGAAAAACTTTCGCATCAGTTTGTTTCATTTGGCCCTTAAGCAGTATTGAAGAAAAATCTGATGTGGGAAAATTCTGTACAGGTGTAATACTTTAGTCTTTGTTTCTGTTTTTTAATCTCCTTTAATTTCATAACCTTTCAATTTCAGGATGCATTCTACTTCCAGTCATGATGGCCACAAGCATCACAGATCTCAAACATTACCAATAATCCGTGGCAAAAATGCACTTTCTAATCCCAAACTCTTGCAGATGATAGACAGCAGCACTGGAAGTAAGTAAAAAGAAAAAAAAAAAATTACTTCCCTCTGAAATTCATGAGGTTTGGATCCATACAGTTAAATCTGTTTTCATGGGTGCCAGTGAAAGGCACCCTGAAGACACTAAATATAAATAGAGCTGCTGACTCTGTCATTTTTTCAGGAGTCGAAAAAATCTGAGCTTAAATTTGGTCAAAGTTCATTATAAACAAAATTCAGTACAATAACCTGACATGTCTAAATAGCCTTAATGACAATTTGTTTCCCACTTCCCAGCATCTCTCATATCTGTGGTTATATACCTCACTGTAGAAGCAGATGTACACTGGCTGAAATACTACCTGTATTGGATCTAGCAATAAAATCAATCTTTTTATGACAGAAGGTTGTTTAATTGATTAGATCAAAATTATCTATCCCACTTCCCAATTGGGTTTCTATTTTCCTTGGAGAACAAGCAGAAATAAGGAAAGAACATACACGCATCACTGGTGCAACTGGGAAAAGTTGATTCAAATTCCCACCCCTTCTATCAACTCCTGTGAGCAGTTTTCTTCAAAACACCCTCTCGGTTAAATGTACAGTTAGAGTTTAATGTCTGCTCTGCTGAGGCTCGGTGGCCACAATTATGTCCTCTCTACCTTGCCCTGGGTTTGACTGTTCTCAGAATGTCGTTTTTCATCTTGCTTTCTCTGGGTTGCAGGCAACTCCAATGAAACAGACATTGTACAGTATGTAGACACCGAGGCAAACATTGCCACTGAAGTTTCCCTCACAGTCCTTGACCTCTTGTGTCTTTACACTCTGAATCACCAGGTATGTTTCTGCTCTCTTCATTTTCTGCTTGAAAGGGTGCCATGTGGGGTGTGGAGTGGAAGGAAAGCCTGGAAGAACAGACACTGAAAGGCCTGAGACAACAGTAGAGGGAAATAAAAGATACCAGTTCTCAGTGAAGGTATTTTATGAAGGAATTGATTTGTACTACCCAGAAGGATGTGGAAGAAGAGCACCCTACATATCCAGGGCCATGTACAGCTCTGCTCCCCATGAAAGTGTTGTGCATCTACTAATACATCACCTTATCTGCATCATAGAATCATGGAACGGTTTTGATTGGAAGGAAGCTTAAATAATGCTTGCCCCCATAGATAATGTTTCCAAGCTACCTATCATCTCCCTCACTTGAAATCAGCAGGTGGATCCTCTGCCTCTTTAAAAATTGCTCTAGGGTCTTGGACCAGATGACTGGCTGAAAGTCTCACAGCTGCAATGCAGCTGACTGCTCCTTTCAGATTTAGTTGTCTCCTTTCTGCCACCCTGGCCCTTAAATCTCATGTATACCATCCAATAGTAGGAGTACAGGCTTAGGGAAGTGCTACCTTTGAAAACTGCAAATACAAAGACTCTGCAGCAGATAGTGCTTCCTCTGCAGAGACTTTACATGGGAAAAAAAAGCATCTCCCTGGGAACATTCAAATGTAAAGTCCAGCAGATCCTTCCTCTGTTGCTTGCTTTGTTGTTGGTTGGGTTTTTTTTTTTCATGTTAATAACCAGAATGTCCTGTATTGTCTGTGAACTTTCCAGAGGCAGCTCCAGCAATCTGATTGTCAGAATGTGTTGATGAAGAAAGTCTTTGATACTCACATGCTCTTTTTGCAAATCAACCAGTCAGCAGCAGCTCTGAAGCACATCTTTGCTGCCCTGCGGTTGTTTGTAGGAAAGGTAACTGGTTTTATTTGATCAGTCTGGTCTAACAGTATGTTACAACAAGTGCAGCTTGAGGACAGTTGGGTACTTTAAGAGTTATGAACTTCACAATTAATGCTTATTCCTTGACATGAGATCATCTGATTCATTGCTGATTAGAAGAGAAAAGTATGCACTGGCTGAAAAATTAGTTTGGTGTCAGAAAATGAAAAGTTTAATAAGAAAGTGGAATCAGTAAGTAAAACTAATAAAGAAGTAAGTAGAAGTAAAGAGATATGAAGTACACAGGTAAGGAATGGCCAGCTCCGTGGTATCTGGCTGTGCCACCATTGGCTTTCATGCTTTCTACCACCCATGGAAGAAAGCTTGAAACCCCAGAGGTCCATAGTCTTCATGGCAGATGCCTGGGTCTTAGGATCTACGTTACATCTGTCCCCAGAGGAGCTAGCAGGAGAGTGTTCATAGAATCATTCAGGTTGGAAATGACCCTTGGGAAGATCAGGTCCAACCATTAGCCCTGCTCTACAAAGTTCACCCCTAAACCATGTCCCTCAAAACCACATCCAAACACCCCTTAAATACATCCAGGCATGGTGACTCAATCACCTCCCTGGGCAGCCTGTTCCAATGTCTGACCACTCTTTCAGTGAAAAATTTTTCCACATGCTCAATCAAAAGTTTATCCAAATGAATACAGCTCTACAAATACCTTCTTGTCAACATTAGAAGAGTTTTTGGATGAAAAAAAAAATAAATAAATAATTATGTGTCGAGCTGTTTATTTCCTTCGTTGCACATGTCAGTGATTACATGTTACATTACATTACAATTAGATGCCCTGTGAACCGCAAAGGCTGTACAATTTCCAAGTCATGGACTCAAGATGAGATCCTCTGAAGACTTAACAGAGCATTGCACACAGATAACAGTTGCTGTGGCGGGGTGAGAATAAGCCAGGCTGGCCCAATCCTCTAGATGTTTCTGTGAAGCGCAGCAGGATAGATGGGTTCAAACCACGTGGCCTTCTCCTGGGTCTTACTGCAGAGAAAAGGGGGAGGAAATCACTCTTGTCCCAGTAATGCAGCTTGAGGTCATGGGGGAAATAAAAAGTGAACCATTCGTGGGAGATTTAAATTACATACCAGACAGTCAGGAACAGAAGATAGAGATGGGGAGGACAAATCAATATCCAGGATTGTCCTTTTCACTTGTCCCATAGCTCTTGGGATTGTAGTTCTGTGGGAGAAGGGATCAGTCATGGATCCTGCAGCAGAATCTCTCATAGAATACAGTGATACTTGAGATCTGCAGCCAAGATGTACATGTCTTACCTCTCCTTGGTCTGTCCTCTGGTATATTCTCCCTGCTGACAAACAGCAGGTATGGTTTGGAGAACCATCCTTCACTCTCTATTGCATCTTGTTCTTCAAACCTTTCACTGATGGCTACTTGAACTACTTTCTTTGTCCTGAGCAGCTTTTAAAGCAGTGCAGGACCATACCACACACACAAACCCACACACACTCTTGCTTTTCCTTGTTAGCTGCTCAGCTTTGATTTCTTCTGTGCCAACTGCTGTCTGGAGTTCCTGGAGGCCTGGCTGATCTTTGCCTTGCATCCTCTGTGGGTGGGAAAACCGTGCAGTTTTTACTTACTTAACCTTTATTTGTATATGGGATTACGTTTAGCTGATGGCTAATTTTTTCATTAACCTCTGGTGTGACCAAATAGTGGGGAAAGAGTTGTTTTTACTGAAGGCTGGACAGAAAAAGGTATTGACTTACAATAGCCCCACTGAGGCCTGAGAGCAGCGCCAAACATATTCACACATTATTTTTTCCAATAGTTCCCCTCAGCGTTCTTCCAGGGACAAGCAGATCTCTGCGGTTCACTCTGCTATGAAATCCTGAAGTGTTGTAACCACAGGTCACGTTCAACTCAGACAGAGGCATCCGCTCTGCTTTATTTTTTCATGAGAAAGAACTTCGAATTTAACAAGCAGAAATCAATAGTCAGATCTCATCTCCAGGTAAGCACAGCATGAACTCCTTAGTATTTAGCTGACATGTGCTGGATTTTAGCATCAGTATTTTAGGCATTGTAGCAAAGCGGTTCTTGTGGAGGCCTCAGAGGGGCAGTTATGTGTGGCAGATGAATTTTCCTTCCAGGGCTGAAGATTTTGGGCTGGATTCTCTCCTACTCTTGGGCTGCTGGACTGTGTTCCAGCAACAGACAACAGCTGTGAACGCAGATGATAAATATCCAGATAAATAGCTATTCTTGATTCACAAGTGTCACTTATGGCAATGAGAGCACAGCTGATGAAGGAACTAGGCAGGATCTGGTAGTATAGTAATAGAAAAGTCCAGTAACAGGAAAGTCCAGTAACAGAAATGTGAAGGTCAGTAACAGGACTAGAAAGTCCAGTAACAGCAATGGGAAGCCCAGGAAGGATGCACTTACACTGCAAAATGGGAACGATTCCAACCATTGGAAAGATTACTGGCAGTCCTTGCTGTCAAAGCAAATCACCAAGTAGATCAAGTCCTGCTAATTGCCCCCTGTATTTGTTCCCCTCTACCTTGAACAGCTCATCAAAGCAGTAAGCCAGCTGATCGCGGACACAGGGATCGGTGGATCACGCTTTCAGCATTCCCTTGCAATCATAAATAACTTTGCTAATGGAGACAAGCAGATGAAAGTAAGAAATATTTTATTTGTCAATGGCTACCTCTTACAAAAGGTCACTGGTTTCAGAGGAGTGAATGCTTCAGTGCATGAAGTTGCTGGCATTTATGAGAGTGTGATTTATGTGCTCACTGGGTGCCTTTTTCAGGCATCCTGGAAGTCATGAAAGTTCCTTATTACACTGAAGCTTAATAATTGAAAACTATGTTTACAACATACAGCAAAAAAAGTGAGATTTTTAGTTGCAAATTGTATTGTTTGTCATTCACTGCTTAGTTTGTTCATTTGCCTAATGCCAGAGGAGATACTGTGAGTAATGAAACACAATTACAGTGGACAATTTTTAGTCTACAAACCATCCCTTTAGTCTGTTCAGTAAATGTGAGGCAAATTTGTGCCCAGCAGCTAGGGGTTGGAACAGGTTGTGAACCCCTGAAAAAGACAAGTGGCTCTTAGATTAGCTGCCATTGCTGTTATATTCACATTCTTCACTAAAGGGGTTGCAAAAGGATTCTGCTTTTTAGTTGTTAGTCTCTGTCTAAACATTTTATCGACTTGCATTTTGAATTTTATACTTTAGAGCTTTGTTTTTTTCCTTCTCTGAAGATGACTTTAGGGTCACTAAGTGAAAGCAAATTGATAGATAATGAGTGTAACCAGTTTGATGCTTTATTTAGAAAGATAAGAGTTGTGTTTGTTTTCAAAGCCCAGCTTGATTTCCCAGCCCAGTAAGTGACAGAGGAAGAAATGTTTCTGTTTGAAATGGTGGCACAGCTCACTGACTGGGATGTCTAGCAGATTCTAGGTCACATCAGTTAAAAAAAAAATGAAGGATGCATGTCCCGTTGTACATACTGTGGAGCTGTGACTCTGCTCCGAAGCTTCTGCATTAGGGAGAAGGAAGGTCTTCCATAAGCAGGACTTCAGCTCATTAGCGGGGTGCTGCACAAGTCTCTCTGAACAGTTTTAATGATGTCTTGCTTATCTGTCCCAAAGAACGTTAATTTCCCAGCAGAGGTGAAGGATCTGACAAAACGCATCAGAACGGTTTTGATGGCCACAGCTCAGATGAAGGAGCATGAGAAAGACCCTGAGATGCTTGTCGACCTGCAGTACAGCCTAGCAAATTCATATGCCAGCACACCGGAGTTACGTAGGACGTGGCTGGAAAGCATGGCCAAGATTCATGCAAGAAATGGAGACTTATCAGAGGTAACAGAAATAAGTGGGTAGTAAATCCATTTTTCTTTAGGCTGAGATGAAAAGGGCTCTGAAAGGAAGGAGCAATGAGAGGGTATCTATTGATGCTTATCAATATCTAAAGGACTGGTGTCAAGGGGATGCAAAACTCCATTTCATAACCCAGGAATATCTTATTTATTAAGTAATCTTAATGGTTTTCTCAGCAAATCTGTGCTTTTCCCCTAAGACATCCAGTGAAATTAGCTGGAAGGAAAGTAGTGGGAAAGATTCTACAATTTAATCCTTTCTCTTCTTAGATGATTATATGAATTATGTCTTTGCTTCAGCATTATTTGACAGTGATGAAATTGTGTTCTGCTTAATGGCATGCCTGCTGTAAGTCATGGGTTGTACTACAACCTATAGGTGTATCCTGGGTTCTCGTTACAGGCTGCCATGTGCTACATCCATATTGCCGCTCTCATCGCAGAGTACCTGAAAAGAAAGGGTAAGACCAGCATATTCCAAACCAATGGTGTATATGTATACCTTACCACTGACAAGAATTTGGGGCTGTCATGCTTTCCTTCTTTTTATACAAAATGTTATTGTAGCTGTTCGAGTTCTTCTCCAGATATTTTAGTTTTAAAGTATATAAGTGCTAGTCTTAGCACCAGACAAAAGCATTTTTTGGGTAAAGAGGGTAAATTAAATGTTCAGTGAGCTAAAAGGAAATCTTCACTTGCTAGTCTGTCTTTATCAAATATGCATGTATTAACACATACTGTTAGCAGTGTACTAATACCATCTTACACTATCATAGGTTACTGGAAAATGGAAAAGCTTTGTCCCTCACATATGCTCCTGGAAGATGGTCAAGTCTCTGATAGTAATGTGTTACTAACAACTCACAGTGGAGGAAGTGAGTGCTCTAACTGTGCCTGCTCGGGGGTCACGTAACAGAATCAAGGAAACAAATCACCACTTTTCCAACTGATCTGGAAAAACACCTACCAAAGCAAAAATCTTTGTCCTGCATGTCGGTGGCTGTACTAGCAAGCGAGGGATGTTGGAAACAGTCTCTGTTCCTTTCCTGGTGCTTTTTGGCTGGTTTGATGACTTGCTCTGAATATCTTTGTTTTTCAGTAGACAGCTCCTCATCAGCCCCAGAAATCCTTCCTGGGTCAAATGGTGCTTATCTCACAAATCCATCTCTAAGTTCTTGGCTACCCAAAGCTAGGGTTGGGGGGGAAGTGGGGTTGGATTCAATATGTGGTTATCCATATGTAACAATATAGATCACTCTTTTTGTTTGGGTTTTTTTTGTTTGGTTGGGGTTTTGGGGGTTTGTTCTTAATTTTGCATCTGTGAGGCTTATTAGAGAAATAAAGTGCAGGTTTTAAATGCTTCCTTGAAAATGGTTATGTAGTTTATGCAATGTGTATTTCAAAGTAATTCTCAGAATGAGCTATTTTAGCAGTTTTCAGGAAGAGCATTTTCTGTGGGCAAGGGCAAATATCTGGGGAAAAACATTAGTTTTAGAAAGACCATAGTTCTCTGATACACTCAGAAGTCAGTGAGGTGAAAAAAATAGATCCTTTTAGAAGGATGCTTTCAGAGCAATATATCAGAGATGACTCATCAGTGGCAAAATATTTTGCACATATAGTAGATTACAGTAGGTTGTTGTGGGTCATATTCTGGTCTTCCCAGTTCAAGAGGAACAGGGAAATACTAGAGAGAGTACAACAGAGAGTTATGAAGATGATGAAGGGACTGGAACATATCTCTGATGAGGAAAGGCTGATACCCCTGGGGCTATTTAGCCTGGAAAAGAGAAGACAGAGAGGGGATCTTATTAATGTTTATAAATATCTGAAGGGTGGGTGTCAAGCAGAAGGGACCAGTATCTTTTCAGTGGTGCACTATGACAGGACAAGAGGTCATGCTAACAAACTGAAACACAGGAAGTTCCATCTCAACATGGGGAAAAACTTCACTGTGAGAGTTGCAGAGCCTGGAACAGGCTGCCCAGAGAGGTTGTGGAGTCTCCTGCTCTGAAAACTTTCAAAACTTGCCTGGATCTGATCCTGTATGGCCTGTCCTGGGAGATCCTGCTCTGGCAGGGAGGTTGGACTTGATCTCCAGAGGTTCTTTCCAATCCCTACCATTCCATGATTCTATGATTTTAAACCTTACATTGAAACAATTTTCAGAATGTGACAGAGGGACTGGAGCCCCTCTGCCTCAATGTGTAAAGGTGAGCTTGTCATTGGGCATTAGCAGCATTTTTCTGCCATGGTTGCCCTGCTGGCCCTGAGTAGGTTAAGGAGAAACACTGACACATATCCTCGAGCCCATGGCATGCTCTGGAGTGGCTGTCTCCCCACTGGCTGGAGCAAGCCCAGGGCAACCATGTCCCTTTCAGTTGGGAAACCCAGAAGGTGGGACAAGTGCAGATCCAGATGTGTGGTGTTCAGTGCCAGGCTGGGAGTTACAACGCTCATTTTGTGTGAATTGCCACTCCACTCCCTGAGATGGTAATTCCTATACAGATTGTAGATTCACAAACTGCTTTGGGTTGGAAAGGACCTTCCAAGGTCATCCAGTCCAGCCCCTCTGAAGGGAGCAGGGACACCTGCACCTAGAGCAGGTTGCTCAGAGCCCTGGCCAACCTCACCTGGAATACTGTCAGGGATGGGGCAGTGACCACCTCTCAGGGCAGCCTGGGCCAGGGTCTCACTGCCCTCAACATCAATAATTCTATCCTTCTCTCCAGTGTAAATCTCTCTCTTTTAGTTTAAACTCATCACCCCTTGTCCTGTCCCACCAGGACCTGCTCAAAAGTCTGTCCCCATCTTTCTGACAGGTCCTTTGAAGTCTTGAAAGGCCCTAAGAAGGTCTCCCTGGAGCCTTCTCCTGTCCAGGTTGGACACCCCCAACTCTCTCAGTCTGCCCTCCCAGCAGAGGGGTGTAGAGAGATGTCCTAGATGAGTGAGTTTCGCAAGGACCTCCAGCATTGTACAGCTAAGGATTCTAAATGCCAAAGAGAGGAATGAGATGGCCTCAGGAAAATGTTCTTGTTACCCTTTGCCTGAATTTATATTATAGCGATAATGTGTCATAGTCAATTCAGTCAGCTCCATTTGTGCTTCTCATCACATGGGCTGTGAAAAAATAACTCATCCAGTCAAATAAAATCAGCTCTGTTTTAATGGCATCCAATAACTTTTTGAATTACCTTGTTATTTGGTCATTGATAATTGACATTGTTGTGACTTGTCCTCCAAGGCTTGTTTTCCATGGGATGGCCTGCTTTCCTGAGCATCACCCCCAACATCAAAGAAGAAGGTGCTATGAAGGAAGACTCTGGGATGCAAGATACTCCTTACAATGAGGTGAGCATCTTAACATTCACATACTTGTTCAGGATTAACAAGGAGCGTTATTTCTAATGGATGCTTACAGATGCCAACAAGTTGTGGTGAGAGTGTACTTTGGGGTGAAATGTCAAAGCTGTTGTCCTAAAGAGCAGGGACGGATGTTTGGATACCCAGAATGTGGAGTACCAGAGGTGGAAGGTAAGTTAGGAGGCAGCCCATGAAGCAAAATCCTTCTTCTGAACAAGTGGTCAGGTATTCAGGTGTTGCCCTGTGACTGTTATTTTTTCCATAGAAGAACTGAGTCACCAATACCTGATTAGACATAATATCATTGGAATAAACCCTCATATTGAAGATAGAGAATCAAAATGAAACAGTGGGGCTGTGCTTTTGCTGCGTTGCTATTAATTAAATGCCACCAGCAGTCGAATCACTGAACTTTTTGCTTCTTGCATTGAACTGCAGAATATCCTGGTGGAGCAGCTGGAGCTGTGTGTTGAATACCTGTGGAAGTCTGAGAGATACGAGCTTATTGCTGAGGTTAACAAGCCTGTCATTGCTGTTTTTGAGAAGCAGAGGGACTTTAAAGTAAGTTGGCTTATTATCTTTTGTTACTATCTTAAGACAACAGTAAAGATCAATCCTTGTAGGAAAACAAAAAAAGTGCTTGCTTTAAAAGGAGGGTGTTTTCCTTCCTGTCTGCAATTTCTCCTTTTAATGCTATGTGCTGTGAGCAAATAAAAAACTCTGGTATCTACCTTCCTCTTTCCAGCATCAGTAAAACAGTAAATGATGAAATAAATTTCAAAAAAACATTTTGTGTTAGATAGTGGATGTTAATTTTTCCATATGTTTTTAAACCAAGGGCACATTTGCATTGCATTTAAGTTCAGAAACTGCTGATAAATTGTGTGATCTCTTCACAATTCCAGGGTTTCTCATTTCATATTTACTTGGCAGTTTCAATACATACCAGATAACCAGGGGATAATATAATTTACTAATTTTTCTGGGTTTAACATTAAAAAAAAAAAAGGCAACAAGGTAGGTAGTAATAAGCTGTATGCTGAGGAAACACGTCATCAGATTTTAACTTAGTTGGACTTTTGTTTCAGTATCCCAAGAAAGTGCTTTTTAGTGGTAATTGTGCATAGCAGGTCTTTGCCCAAGTCTGGGACCTTGTTGGAGCTGTTGACACCCTGCTTCCACTTGCATGTGGGACACCTGGGCTCTCTCACCTCCCAGTAGATCCCTGCTGCTCTCTGGTGGTAGGATTCATAGATTCATAGATATTAGGGGTTGGAAGGGACCTAGAAGATCATCTAGTCCAACCCCCCTGCCAGAGCA
>JAOEGS010014222.1:51178-62458 GCA_025447755.1 Corythornis vintsioides
TTAGTCTAGGTGATCGTGCTCTGGCGGTGGGGTTGGACTAGATGATCTTCTAGGTCCCTTCCAACCCCTAACATTCTATGATTCTGTGATTCTATATGAGTGTCACAGAGATGAGGATCATCTCCTTGACTCCACGCTAAAAATGCTGATGCATTCGGGCCCTGCTTTCTTGACCCATTTCAGCTGTCAGTGTGAGAGCCCCTACAGCAGAAGAGGTGCTGTGGAAGAATCAGACTTTTTGCCTTCCTCTTGCTCAGGGCAGAACAATATGCAAAGAGATGTCCCCAGGCACAGGCTCCTGAACCATGAGGTTTTCTGACAGCTGAATGTCATTAATTAGCTCCAATTCACAATTGATAATAAAATAATATGCCTTTTATATTTATTATTATTGTTGTTGTTCCCATTGTTATAATATATTCTGTTTTTGAAAGTCCTAGTAAGGCAAGGTTATCTATCACCAGATTCACTGGTGATATTCTTATTCTTATTCTTATTATTCTTATTATTATTATTAAGGGTTTTGCATGAAATTAAGAATCCTCCAAACTCCAGGGTCAGAGAATGCAAAGTGTCAACTGAGCAGTCTGGGAACATCTTTCATTACAAGCACCTGTTTCCCCAAAATGTGAGACAAAGGCTGAAGGATTCATCCTCCAGTGTCCTTGAAGTGCATGATAAGGCAGCAGAGAAATACTCTGGGTTTTGTCCATGTACCAAAGATTTTGCTGGGTATAGAATAAGCCTGTTTGAAACCAAGAATTCCCAAGGGTTTAAACTTCACTGGAAAAAACTTTTACATGGTATGAAAATTTTCTAGACCACTCTTAGGAGACTTTGTTGTTACATTTACAATCAGTAAATAAGTGGTCAGCTTAAATTAGATTGTTTCTTGAAAATGAACACCAACAGGAGAGCAGGAACATAATTTCATCTTTGGATTTGTTCATTAACATAAAAACTTAAAACTATTCTGTGCATTGGTCTTGAGGAATGTGTTCCCCTACGTGCCCTCTATCAGATAGTCAACATCACAATAATTTTCTGTAACAAATTAAAAGCAACTGTAAGAAGCGACTAATGCAAATAGATTCCCTAATTATTTTTCAGCTATGGTAGGGGATTTAATTTCACAAGGTTTATTCATAACTTCCGATGTTTGTAAGGTTGGTCTGTCTATTTGATCAATTCCATCATTTATTTTTTTTCTCTGCTCCCTTCAATAATTAATCTCCGCATCCAGGAACCTCCTTCAATATTAATCGGTATTATATACAGGCATCCAAAGGAGATTATTATAGTGACAGATAATTTATTTGTGATTGATGATTTAGATAGAATATGATGCTAATTTATCCTACATTCTGAGGGTCATATCCTGAATGCTTCAATTATTGAAGACAGTTTCCTTGCTGAGGCAGAAATGCTGACAATTTCCCTTTCCCGTCTATTGTGGGATGAACTGAAGCGAGGAATGAAAGAGATCTGGACCTTACCCCTTGCTATTTCTGCTTTCCTAAATATTTAATGTGCTGAGGACAGACAGAAATTTAGAGCTCGTTCTTCAGCTCATCAAATCTGAGTAGCTCTGGAGATGTTAATAACACTATTATGAGATGTCAGCCAGGGCAGTGATCCAGCACGTTTTAGAGATAGCATGTATGTTAGTTTAGACCTAGCCTACAGCCTTTGGTGTCAGCAGGAGATCTACACCATTATTGCCTAAGATCTCCATGAAGCAAAACAAAGCCTCAGTGTGACCTGGATATTGTTTATAATGTGGTTTCCCACCAAAGGAGTCACTTAATGGCATTGTGACCTATTTACAGCAGGCTGGAATAAAAGAACTAGGAGATTGATTCAAATTGGTGTGTAAACTAGGATATCCTCTCATGCTGGGTAGGCTTTTGAGAGAGAGAAAGAGATGTATGAAGGAACATAACACTAACAGCCATTCTGGTGTTAGTGTTGTGGAAAGAGACTTTAGTCCATGTCAGAACATTACACTGCTGTCCAAAAATTTTATCTAATCACACTACTGCCTATTCTTTAGTTTTATTAGCAGCCAGCTCAGCTCTAAACCTTGACAGTCAGCGTAGCTACTACAAATATGCAATATTTCATGGTTTATCACAAATCAAGCTTGAGGCAGGGAGAGATGATTTAAGTGTTTTTAAAAAGAAAAAAAAATAAAATCCAAAATGACAACCACAGACCCTTTTTCCCACAGCCTCTTATAGATCAGTACCTACCTTGTACACGTCATGCACTGTGGTCAGTCTGTCAAATCGCAGGTACATGGAGTTTAACATGAGGACAATCTGAATGGGCTCACACTGGGCACAAATGTTGGTAAAGGTCACAACGTCACTGAAAAGTATGGTGCACTCCTTAAACTCCCCTGTGAGCAGAAAGACCAGCAGCAGTAAGTACTTGAGGCTGGGCAATCATGACATACGTCTGAGGCCTGTCTGACTGTCTGGTCATTCGTTTAGGACCCCTGACCTATCAGTTGTAACACTCAGATATGGGTGCTGATAGGAAAGAGAGATGTTGAGATAAAAACAGATCAAATACAAGATTTGTTGCACATCTGAAACCAGCCAGGCATATGAATACATCCCTTTGTCCATCCACACTCAGGAGACACTTGGTTCTTTACACCTCACTTGATTTCTGTGCTTACTAAGCATATTTGTACTTGCTACCCTTGATACCAATGGGAATTGTGACGATTCAAGGGTCATAAATAACATAGAGCAACTGGGAGAATTTTTCTAGGAAAGACCAGTTTCTTTCTTTTCTCTTTTTGAGCCCTCATTTCCCTGCATCCCCACATTAAAAGCAAAATCTCTATTTCCTGTTAAAACACCAGCTTTTGTTCCCTGATTGGGCATCTGCCACCACCTGTCACCTCCTAAGGAACAATTTTGACAAGTAACTTCCAAAGCTTTGTTGGAAAGAACAGTCTAAGCTTTATTATCAGTGAGTTTAAGGGATTGTGGTCTTCCTCCTACCCACAAACATCACCAAGAAGGGGCTTAGTATGACATGGTAACTGCAATGGGGCTGCACCAGCACCCCTCTCACCATGACCTGCTGCACCAGTAGTGTGTCACAAACACATCCTGCTCATTCACCTGCCTCAACTCGCTTCCCCTCTTTTAGCTGGTTGGCCACATGCTGAGGAAGCATGGCATAGAGCAGAGCTTCCGTCTTTTTCTTCTCTTCCTCCAGGTGCTTTGACAGGACCCGCAGTTCTTCCTTCTTCCTCTCCAGCTGGTTTGAAAGCTCCATCTCTGCCAGGCGCTGCTGGTTGAGAAGAATCAAGTCCCTGGTCACGTCATGAGGTGCAATGTCTGCAATGTGCATCTGCCGCTCCTCCAGCTCATGCAGGGTGCGAAGCAAAGGCGAGCAGAGGTAGAGCATGCACTGCAGGGACTCCATCCAGAGCATCTGACCTGTTTGCAACAAGCGTCAGTGAGAGCTTTCAGAAGCCTGACCTTTCACACATTGCTTGGTATTACGGATTTTAATTTCAGGGGGTGAGTTTTAAGGGAAGTGGCATTTTGTAGGGTTTGAGTCATTGTGTGAATTAGTGTTCCTTGGAATTGAACATAGAATCATACAATCATTCAGGTTGGAAAAGACCCTTGGGATCATAACATCCAACCATTAGCCTTACTCTACAAAGTTCACCCCTAAACCATGTCCCTCAAAACCACATCCAAACACCCCTTAAACACATCCAGGGATGGTGACTCAATCACCTCCCTGGGCAGCCTGTTCCAGTCTCTTACCACTTTTTCAGTGAAAACATTTCCCTAATGTCCAGTATAAATCTCCCCCGTTGCAGCTTGAATCCATTCCCTCTTGTTCTTTCAGTAATAACCAGTAAGAAGAGACCAGCATCAACCTCTATACAATGTCCTTTCAGGTAATTGTAGAGAGTGATGAGGTGGAGATAGTCTTGTTTGGAGGAGGTACTATAGGCACACAACAAAATTTCATGACACAGAAAACAGTAGCTAACTCACTGGAACTGCTCAGCAGAGCCCAACCATTCTCCAGGTCCCTCCTCAAGGAACCCCAGTGCTCACACTCCAGCATCTCTCTTCCTGGTTCTTGAGCTTTTCCCTCAGCAGCATACCCAGGGGAGTGAAGACTCACAACAATTAAACACTGAAAGTTTAATTTCACAGTAGATAAATATGTGGCTCCAATAAAGTCAACAGAGCTTCCCTGGCATATGGACCTTCCTTATTATCATCTAAATAAGCAGGTACAAAAACTCCTGGAAGGGGGTAGAAGGAATTTTCTTAGAGGAGATTTTTTTGGGGTTGTTTTTGGTTGGGTTTTGTTTGTTGTTTTTATTCTTTGATTACATGGGTTTGAGGTTTTTTTAATTACTGTTACTCTTTATTTGCTTCATAAGCATCCTCAGTTTCTGAACAGAAGTCCATTAACCTCTTTCTCTCTCTCTCTTTTTTCTTTCTTTCTTTCTTTCTTTCTTTCTTTCTTTCTTTCTTTCTTTCTTTCTTTCTTTCTTTCTTTCTTTCTTTCTTGGTCTGTTTGGATATCTTTCTGTCTCTCTCTGTGTCTGTCTTTCTTTTTGTCCTTCTTTCTGTCTATCTGTCTCTCTGTCTTTTTATCATTCTGTCTGTCTGTCTGCCTTTCTGTCTCTCTTGCCCCATCCCCAGGATAATGGGTTGAGCAGATCAAAAATAGCTGGGTTTTTGGACCATCAGAGATATCACAAGTTAAACCCAGCAGCCAAAGAGGAAGGTAAATTGTTGCTGTGACTAATTAAAGTCCTTGTTTCAGTGACATCACTTTTTTCTCAGGGATTCCCTAAACTTTTTTTTTTTCTGAATATTAGGAACATCAGATTTGACACTCATTAGGTAAAGGTGAAAGAGAGGAAAATTAGGTCATATTATATAGTTTAGAGAAGTAAAATGGAGGTTACTGAACCCTTAAAATAAATGCCTTTATAATTATTTGCATGAAGTAATCATTCCATATTCATTCCTCTTGGTAAAAATAAAGCAAACAAAATACAGTTTCTGCTAAAATAATTTTAACTGGTAAACTTTTAGGTGGCACTGGGGAAGGTGAGATGTGAAGACAGAAATCACAGTCTCTGTTATAGGGGAACCTCATACTTTTTCTGGGCAATGGGCATAACCAGTCTGCTCTCTGTGTTGCCCCTACACAAATGGAAACAGCATGGGGGAAAACCAGAAGGAACTGGAGGTCTGTGTGCAGCTTCAGGGCCACCATGTCACTGGGATCACAGGGGATGGGTAGGGTAGTTTGTACACCCAGAGTACAGCAACGGATGGGCACAGACTCCAGAAAAGATGGGCAGGAGAGGAGGGGGAGGCAAATGCACAGAGCTCTGTCTCAGGCTGGGGGATAAGCCTGCTGAGATCTTCTAGATCAGGGTTAAAGGGCAGCCCACAATGGGTGATGTTGTGATGGGTGTCTGCTACCAGCAAATATGTGGGGTTTGCAACGTTAGAAAACCACTGTCTTTCTAAGCCTTCCAAATGGGAGGGCAGCTGTTAGTGCTGATTGAAAGTCTCCAAAATCTGGTGATGGAATAGCAGAATTTGTCTACAAGCATTCATAGATATTCATAGATATTAGGGGTTGGAAGGGACCTAGAAGATCATCTAGTCCAACCCCCCTGCCTGAGCAGGCTCACCTAGACCAAGTCACCCAGGAACAGATCCGTGACTCCAAACTGAACCTCTCCTCACTGTTCAAAGACAAGGCCATTTCTAAGACTCACATGAAGGCGGGAACTAAACTCCAGCACAATTCCCAATTTAAAAGGCTCTTGAAAAGAGTGAAGTACCTCTCAGCTCTAGCATTGGCCGTTGTTTCCATGACTCTGGCATCATCTCTCTTCTTGTCTGGAAAACAAATTGGCTGTTGATGAATTTTTGAATGCTAGAGATGGTGAAGGGTATTTCTGGATGAACGATACTGAAGTAGTGATCCAAGCAGATGCCCATGGTCTGAAGGCCAGGTACAATCTTCTGAATGCTCACCCCAGCTTGCTTCACTCTGAGCTTAAAAAGAAAATATGGACAGTATGTCATAACTCATATCTGGTTTTGGTTCAGGTCCACCTTAACCTCATTGTCACCAGAGTTACTGAAGCTCTGACCTAGAAACAATAAGGTTAATAATAAACAATATTAAACAATAAGGTTAATAATGCCCCTTTCCCCACTAGGGGTTTTATAAAATTGTGCAGACTGGGTGTCTTGAAAGGTTGAAGACTCTGAACTATGTCTAGTAAGGCCAGTGGCACGAAGTAGACTATGTGCTCTGGAATTTCTGTCAGCATGATGCCAAAACATGTTCCCTGAGCGGATGTATTCATCTTTCTTCTGCTGTCCTGTTCTCAGCTCCTCCTTTCTTTGCTCCTGACTTGACCTAATATTCTCTGCCATGAACCAGGAGGTGGAAGAACTGCAGTTTGGTGGTAACCCAGGATAGTTGGAAACCAGACACAGGCTGGGGATCGGCCAAGGGAAGGGCAGTTCCATTTCTGCAAAGTGTGTGTGCATAGGAGAGGAGACTCAGTACTCAGGAAGATAAGGAGATTTGGGTGTAAAGTTCCCACCAGACAGGGTTGCATGCTGCCTGATTTAGTAAGTAGATGGGTTTTCCCAGCAGGAGCATGTAGATTCTAGTCTGAAATGATCCATATTCCATTGTTAAAAGCAACTTTTGATTGTCTCTGTACCTGGCACTTGTGCAGATCCCACCAAGGGGTGGCAGAGCACCCATGGCACTGAGCCGTGGGGCAGGCAAACCCCAAGGAAATGTCCATAGGATTTATGCAAACTGCAGGCCCTTCCCACACACTTGTCCTACCTCCTTGTCAAAAACCAGGTGAAAAGGAAGTCCGTTGCAAAACGTTTTTGTGTCAATCCAGAGACTCTCGGGATAAACTGGATCAAATCCTCGCAGGAGCTTACCTGTCAGAAGTGAAACGTAGTTTTAAATTGGGCTGCAACTCGTAGAGCCAGACAGCCCTTACTGTTTTACTGTTTTCTTTAACTCAGTCAGTAAGGAGTGAGTTAGAGTAGTGCTTTCTATCTGAGAGGTATTTGTGTGAAATCAATAGAATTCATTAAAATAGTCAAAAGGGCTCATCTGGCTGAAGCACCCAAAGCCTTTGATCATCACAGGATAAACCTGGATTCTCCTGTAACCCAGAGTAATGAAAAGCATGGGTATTTCTGTGATCTCCTTCTCCCCAAAGGTGACTGTGACAGTTACTCCAGGCAATTCCGATTGAGAACAAATGCAAAATTTACTTAGGAGACTGGTGAAAAAGATTACAAATTTAAGACACAAATTTTAGACCTCTTACTGCTTCAGGGCAAGTCAACATAGGCTTTTAATTTTTCCAAAGTCTGTCTCTTGGTAATTCTTGTATTTATTGTCAAAGTTTTGGGTTTTGTTTATTTTGGTTGTTTGGTTTTGTTGTTGTTATTGTGGGTTTTTTTATTATAATGATACTCTACAATTTTACTCTGAATATACCTTAATTTCTTACTCAGTCTACCTACTGTTGTAACACATGTGGACCAGATGTTATCAGGTTGACTATTTCACACCTCACAGAATCCAGACAGCCTGTGGATACTGAGTTGGATTCTCATTTTTTTCAGGGAACCAAATGATCCTAACTAAAAAAATCCTTCTGTTTTATAACATAGAATCTAAAAAAGGTATAAACAGAGATTACTAGATTAGCAGTAGATTTGTGATAGTGGAGGCTGTAAACTGGCTTTCAGAATTTACTACAGTTGATAACTTTGGAAAAGAGTAGTAGCTACCAAGCTAAAAACCACTCTTTTTACATTCATCATCTTAGACCAAATGATGTTCAAAGGAAGCATCCAATGTACAATACAATGACATATTATAGAACACTTTTCAGAAGAATACCCCATTTAAGAAACAGAAGTGACAGTTCATATTCCATTTAAATGCCTGTCGTTGATAAGAACACTTATTATCTGCAATTTTTCTTTGATTACCAATGTCTAATGGGAAGAAAGAACCAGAAACATTTTGAAATGAAACAGGGGAAATATGAATGGTAACTTGAAAATGTGTGGGTGGGTGGACAAAGGGAGGATTTTAGTGGTTGTCTTCCTGAAGAGGCTCAGAAATTAAGATGGGCTACCTCTAAATGATCTCTCACCTTTCCCTAATGTGATTATTCCCCTTATTGTTTTCCAGTGACTGTTCTTGACAGGACAAACAGAGCTTCCTCTGTCTCTAATTGTATTCTTGGCTTTTTCAAGGTCCTGTTGAAGTAAATCCAAAGTGAAATTCAGGGATGGTTTTGTTCTAATAATATTTTAATAATATGGTTATAAGAAACACTGAAATACCTCTTTATTCAGCTGGTTCCAAATTTGTTTTTCAGAGTCAGCAACATACTGAGACGAGCAAGAAAATTTATTTCTTCCCTTGTATGAAAATACAGGGTTTTGAGTGACAAGAAAAACAATGTGTTCTTTTTTCCCAGTTCTTTCTTCTTCCTCGATCTGATTGACTATTTCCATTGAAATCTCAATGTTAAAAAAATCCAGGGCTGCTGCACCGATGATTCCTGAAGGGGAAACAAAAGACAAAATGTTGCCGAGAGCAAACCCTTTCCATGTTCCCTTTTGGAGGGCCTGCAGCAATATTTCACTGGTTCAGAAATCACTTTTCCAAGGGATTCTGGAAGAAGAAAGCAACCTCTTCTGTTCCTACTGCTGCTGCCATAAGAATATGTGCATAGGAGATGAGCTTTAAGTTACTGTTTTGTTGGCCTCATCTGATGAACAATTATTTTCACTAGAAGTAGCTCAGCAGGATGTCTGAAGAATGTGTCCAAGTAGTCATACAGGGCAATATTATGAATCTCAATTGACCCAAAAAGTGCAGGGGGTTCCAAAGAGATTGTGCTATAACTATCTATTTCAGAATACTTTCTTTTGAGAGGAAGGAAATATCTTGTCTGAAAATGAACAATCAGTCCTCTCATTTCTGGTGGGCTATAGGGCAAAATACTGGACAATAACATGAAAAGCTCCATATGAAATTCCAAAGAGTTCTGCACTTCAATAGGAACGTGAAATGAGTTTTGACAAAGGAGTTTTTGGAAACAAAATTCAGCAGCGCCTATGAAAGAAAGGAATATGATAATCTCACAGATTTACAGCTGTTTAACCCCTGCACGAGTACAATAGTGGAGATAAATGCTAGTAAAAAAATTGGTTCTGAGCAGGGATCAACAATGGTTTTACAGACTGCATGTACTACAGAAGCATTTCTTATGGGATGGATGGATGGATGGATGGATGGATGGATGGATGGATGGATGGATGGATGTCTTCAAATCAACTGTAATTTCTTTTGCACTGTAATTGAAGGAGCATGAATCACTGAGAACTAATCAACAGTTAGATACCAAAAACTTTGCTTTTTCTTCCAGGAAGAGAATTCTATTGGAGTTCCATAGCAGTGATGGACACTTATGGCCTGGGTTATCATATCAGGAATATTATGGAAGCTACTGGGAGCAAGGAGTGATCAGGGAAACACAGAGGTCTGGTGACTGATGACTCTCCCAAGCTTGAATTCTATGGCCAGTCCTCAACTCAAAGAAGATTCTGAAATTTGAGCAAAATATAACCACAAACACATCATTATTCTGTGTATATATTGCATTACCAGCCACTCTGCATTCTGCATTCTGTCCTATTACCTGGCACAATATGGCACAGACCTCTTCTGTCTGAATAGTAATGGAGATGCATTGACCCATCTTCATTCTTTTCTACTCTAAAAGATGGTGCATTCATCTCCTGAGGAAAAAAACAACAAAACAAAAACAAAACAAAACAAAACAAACAAACAAACAAAAAAACAAAAACAACAAAACAAACAAACAAACAAAACAAAGAAAAAACCAAACAAAGTCTCAATCTCTTTTTCTGGTAAAGAAAACTGGTGAATTTCACCTGGCTGAAAGCATCCTGTGCCTCAGTAAAATAAGCAGTTGTATGAATAAATCAAACCCAGAAAATTACATGTGCTTACTTGTGAAGGAAAATCTACTATGCATTTGAGCCAATGTACTAAGTAACATCTGATACTGAGGACCACTCAGAAAAACATTGTTTAAAAAAGACAATTGTCCTAACATTTTGGCAGAATCAGTCTCAGAACACGAGAGCCTGTTGCAGCATCTTTTTCAATTATTATTTCACAGCCAAGAAATGCTGTTCCTCATGTGGTGCATTCTGGTAGAATCCATCCCCTATCTTTCCAGCAACTCATACTCGGACTTGCCTGGTAAGAAAGGGACAGATAGCTGTGCAGGGCATCAAGATTCTCTATGAACTCGTAGAGGTTTCCACCCAGCGTCCTCAGCATATGGTCATAGCCTGAGCGTTTGCAGAATTCAAAGAAATACTCTCCAAACTCTCTCAGAACCATGTTGGCAGGAACACCTGGCAAAATAAAGACACCTTAATGAATAAGACAGGCTTGAAAGTTTTCAAAATGCTGTCAAGGGGATTTAAAGTGAATATGGGAAAACTGCAACATGGGTAGGGCATTCTAAAGAACACAGGAGACTAAAACCTGGGCTGCAATCTCAGGCTTGTCCCAGGATGGTTCATTTTTGAGGCACAGTGACACATACCTAATATTTTGCAGGCTTTGTCAACGAGCTGCATTGTGATCTCATCCTTGTAGACCTCAAAAGTCAAGAAAGAATCCTGGATGCCTGCCTGCAGTCTGCAACAGAGACCATATTCTTGTCTTAGTAGTGCTGTAAACACAACATGCCTGGGTCACCCATCAAGTCCTGTTTGCTACTAACTCACTCCTCAACCACCTATACATGCTGTCTTGTCTTGGAACACCATCCTTCCACAAATGGGTCATGACTGTTGTTTCAAGGTGGCTGGATGGTGGTGTTCACCTCCCCAATCCTGCTGTTTCACGTTACGGTGCTGTGGTGAACACTTTAAAGGATTGTTCTGTGGGAAGCTATTGCAGTGTAGTCTTATCTCTTGTATACTGGCTTGTTGTTCAAGATCAATATGAAGCCACAATATCAAGCTCTTGGGTTTCCACAGACTTGACCAAAAATGTGCTGGTTGGTTTAGTTTGTTTTCTTTTCTCATATATATAATATATAATGTATAAATATATCTATAAATATATACATATATATAATTCATA
>JAOEGS010014224.1:0-12072 GCA_025447755.1 Corythornis vintsioides
GGGGGGGTGGGGTGGTATTGGGCTCAGGGCCGGCGAGGGGGGCTGGGGAATCCTTTGGCATCACCCGAGCGACCCCCGACGTCACTGGAAGGCGGTTTAATATCCGTCAATCGCACGGAAAATCGCATGTTTGGCCCCAGAGCCCTGTCCGCACACACACACACCCCCCCCCCGCTGCCTGTCCTATTTTGAAGGGCTGATTTTCTCGGCGCTAATGAAAGCGACAGCCGTGCAGGGCTGGTATTTGGGGTTATCACTGAGAATATTAATGGCTGGTGCTCACCGTTAACTCTTTGAGAGGCCAGCCAGGGGCCAGAGCCAGGCTGCTGCTGCCACAGAGCCCAGCATCCCCAGAGACATGGCCAAGAATGAGGGTGGGATGGTGGCCCCCCCGTCTCCAGGAGGTTTTCATCGCTGGTTTTCAGCCCGGGGGGAGGTTTCTGAGCCAGTTGCCTCTTGCTGAGAAGACTGAGGTGGAGGCTGCAGGGATGGTGGTAGGTGGTGGCAGTGAGGGAAGGGCTCAGGGCAGTGGTGGAGATTGGGTGCCTCCGAGGGAGCTCATCGTGCCTGAGTGCTGGAGGTGCCCTGTCATAGTCAGGATGTTGATAGGAATAAGGAACAAACCCACCTTGCAATCAAGAAGGCTCTGCCAGTCTGAGCATTTTCATGTTTGCTTAGAGACATCCACAGCCAGCTTGGGACGCTGTGCAAACCTCTGCGACCAGCTGTTGAAGAGCAAACACATCTCAGAGTCCATCCTGCAACACTCACGGGTTTAACTTCCCTCCTTTGCTCCACCATTGGCATCTTATTTAGCATCATAACTTGGGTCCTTCAATACCAATGGAGCTGCCCACAGGAAATCAATGGGCCACCGACCCTCAGCAGGACCTCAGGGTGCCTTCTAGTTGTTGATCCTATTGGGAACGGGCTTGCAGGGGTGGTGAAGTGGTGCTTGTGGTGGATGCCCTGCAGTGCACAGCCTGCAGAGGACATTCATGTGTGATGGCTCCTTGGGAAGAAAGCATCTCCTTGGGCAGCATCTCCTTGGACAGCATGTCAGCAACAGGTGGCTGTGGTCTTTGAAGAAACCAGCCAAGAAGGTAGCACACCAGCCTGTCACCACATGGGCTGATCGTGCCAAGGAAGAAGGGACACGAGATTTGTACTGTGGCCAGAGACACCAGTCAGCAGCCACAGCAGTTCCTCTGGAGACCCAGGACTCCCAAGTGTAAATCATCTGGGAAAACACAGACTGGTTTTCTATCAGCATCCACCCAAGCTTCGAGTGTGCATTTGCTTGCAGGTTTCTTGGTTCTGCCATCAGTTGTGCTGGTGTAAAATCAGGAACAATGCTCTAAATGCCAGCAGAGCAACAGCAGTGACAGGTCAGGCTGGAGGATGTTTGCCAGGGGAAGAACAACTCGCCATCAGTCTCTGGTTAGGACATGAGGTTTTTTGGCAGGAACCCCTGCCCATTCAGGAGCTGACTGCTCATCTCTAAAGCCCCCCTCTAATTGGATGCATTTAAAGATGCCTCCTGAGCTGTCTTTGTCTCCTTGCAGCCAGCAGGACATAGGTCCCTAAAACGACACCAGCTAATTAAGGCCGTGGAAGCCCAAGAACTCTTCTGTGCCTTGTTTGTTATCTGAGAGCCTGAGGCAACGCTGAGGCCAGTAGGACCCTGACAGGCAGCTGGGGAAACCTGGTAATGACAGGACCACCAAACCAGTCAGGGAGAAAGAGTCAGAAGAGTACAGAAATCAGCGAGGACAATAACAACCAGCCACGCTAATGGTGCCAGGGCACCTACTGTGCCTTGGAGAGATGGGATCAATGAACCAGAGAGCTTCCTCCCTGCTCCTCACCTTTTTCCAGGCACCTCCAGGCTAAATGGGGTGGAGGGTGTGGGTGGTGGTGGAAGGGCACTGGCAATGGAATCCACTGCATGAAGGTCAAGAGATGAGGCTCTTTTAAGGCTGCTTTCATGCTATCTGGGAAAACACAGCACCATCTCCTCAGTTTGGCTAGAGAACTGTCCCACTCACCAGACACCTAGGATGCTAATCTAGGCAACTTCTTCCTTTTTGCCTTCAGGAGCTAGAAGCCAGAACAGAAGGTACATGGTTAATATGCATATAGGTAAGGCTGGACCTGGAAGAACAGTTCAGGAGAGGACATCACCTTCCTCCCCTCCCTCGAGTATCTCCATGGGGTGGTTAGACCTTGACTGGATGCCACATGCCCACCAAGCTGCTCTATCACTCTGCCCCTCCTCCTCTCAGCTGGACCAGGGAGAAGAAAATAAGATAAAACTTGTAGGTTAAGACAAAGGCAGTTTAATGAAGAGCAAAACAAGATCATGTGCTTAGAAGAAAAAAGGAAACAAAGATTTATTCTCTACTTCCCATTAACGGGCAATGTCCGTCACATTTTCGGGAAGCAGGGATGCCCCCCTTCCCTTTTTCTAGCTTTTATTATTAAGCTGACATCATATAGTCTGGAACATCCCTTTGGTCAGGTTGGGTCAGCTGTCCCTGTAGTGTCCCCTCCCAAGATCTTGCCCACCCCATCCCACTGTGGGGCAGTGTTGAAAGAACAGCCTCAGTGCTGGGTGAGCCCTGCCCAGCAGCAGCCACAGCACAGGGGTATTCCCAGCACCTTTCCAGCTCCCAGCACAAAGCACAGCACTGGGAGGGCTGCTGAGGGGAAAATTAACTGCAGCTCAGTCAGACCCAATACATTCCACCTGCTGTTCTTCACCCTCTGCTTCTGCCTTCTAAGAATAAACACATCCTGAGGTGCTTCTTCAGCACCCCTGAGCCCATTATCACCTCTCTCATCCTGCACTGTTTACAAGTCCTCAAGAGCTGCCTCTGCACCTCTTCAGCATGGTGGAACACACATGAATGTCTAGGTTGGCATCAGCCCCTCTCCACAAAGGCCACACTACTAGGGGTTCCCCATCCACCAGCAACTGATGCCCAGGGACATTGAAGCACATGGGATAACACCAGAACTGCTCCTCATTGAGGCCTGAGACAACCACACTCCTCCCCCAGTGCCTCCCACCCAGACTGGCCTTTACTAACATGCTTGCTCTAACAGCAGTCCCAGCAGAGGAGCCACCCATATCAGCACCCATCAGAGAGCAGAACACCTCAACCCCTTTCCCAGGGGCACCTATCACCAGCCTCAGCCCCCCCCAAAAAAAAAAAAGCACAGTCCTGACCTGCTGCCAGCTCTTCAGCCTCTCCAGGAGAGATGGAACCACCTGAGAAGAGGGAGCTGCCCTGTTGCTGATTTTATACTGATTTCCCCAATTGGACACATCTGAGTTCAAGAAGCACAGGTTGGAGGGCATTAATTATCTCCTCTCCATGGAGTCACTGGAGACAAGTGCTTGCTGAAGGTCTCCTTTACAGCATGGGTGTCCAGTCTGTCATTCTTTTTTTCTCTGACAGAACCATATCAGAGAGAAAAAGACACGTTTCTTGTGTCTTCTGCCATGTCTGTACCATCTGAGCAAATACTAGTGGTGCAGTAACACATCCTGGTTAATGGCCTTCGTGGTCTGCTTGTCACCATGCTCTGGTGAGAAAGGAGCTGCTGGGGAGTCTCTAGCTTTTGGTTTGAGTTGCTCTGAAACAAAGTCAAGGAGAAGTGTCTGGAGCGCTGAGGGCATTGAGGCTTTCTGAAAAGGTTCCCCCAGCAGTGTCTTGTGGTCAAGAGAAGGTGGTCCTGAATCTATGTCAGCCCTCCACCCATCTCTTGAGCTCCACAGCTCAGGTCCTATTTCCAGCACGTGGAGCATCCTTGCACTCAGGGTTGCTTTCCAGAGCTGTTTCCAATGATGGTTGTCCACCCCAGTTTCACTGGTGTAGTTATTTGTGCCCATGGGGAGACCATTACATTCAGCACTGGCCCGAGCAAATAGAAATACCCAGATTGTACCTGAGTGATATGAAATGAAGATGGATGGGGTGAGAGAGGGACCAAGGGGGTTTTCACCAGCACTTATGGACATTTCCCCATCACGTCCTCATTTTTCTAGGCCTCACTGCTGGCCCATGCCACCTTCTTGACCTCACTCATGCTTGGCAATGCCAAGCCCAGGTGACCAGACCCCTTGGCATGTCCTTACTCAGCCCACTGAACTCATGGGATTGGATCAGTCCCTCGGGAGCATCAATCACACAGCACTGGAAGCCTGGCCCCGGGTGACCCATCGTGCTGCTCGCTCGTCAGAAAGGGGATGGGTGCCAACAGCTGAATGCCATCCTGGTGTGGTGGGGGACATGGTGTCAGGCTGACCTTTGTGGCCAGAGCAGACCAGAGCAGACTGCAGGGGACTGGAATCTACAGAGACCTGTTTTGCCATTAAATCCATCCATTTGCTGTAATTTAAATAAACAAATAATTAAATAAATAGAACCATTTTGGTTGTTCATCATTATTTCTTTTTTTTTTTGTTTTTTTCCCTAGCAATAAGCAAGCAGGGGGGAAACTGCTTATTGTATGTGCTCAGGAGGAGCAGGTAAAGAGGGGTCTGTGCTGCAGCAGGGTAGTTGTCTCAGCTCTGTGTGCAATGCCATGTCCCTGGAGATGCTCTGGTGAGCCTGCAGCTCTCCCAGGGACCACATGATGTTTTGCTTTTCTCCTGCTGGTTACTTCTGATTCTCTGAGCATTCAATACCCTGGAGTTTACATTCTATGACAGAACAAAAATGTCCTATGGGCAGGGGTCTAG
The DNA here is from genome assembly GCA_025447755.1 of Corythornis vintsioides. Lineage (NCBI taxonomy): Eukaryota > Metazoa > Chordata > Aves > Coraciiformes > Alcedinidae > Corythornis > Corythornis vintsioides. Next base: position 4,751 of record JAOEGS010014224.1, read on the forward strand.
GAAATCACACAAATAGCAATTTACTAATTTCATACTGCCTGTAGAAATCCTGAAGGCCTAGGGGCTGGGATGTGGAGCTTTTCTCTTTTGGGGTGATTAGTTTCAATCCAGCCTTTCTAATGACTGAAGGTTCATGCTCGCCTGAAGGCACTTCAATGGCCTGCAGGAAAAGGGTCAGGATTTCTGTGTCACTCAGGCCTCTGGATCATCAAACCCATCTCTGCAAGTTGGTCTATCGTGGGACAGCTCAACAGGGTTTTGCCCTTTAAGTCAGTGTAAAGATCCATGATAAAGATGAAGCAGGTAGGCAAAGGTATGGAGAAGCCTCACTGTCCAACCTGTCCATGGAAGTTGTGGTCCAGGGTGAGATTGTACAGGCTGCTCGTGGGTTTGGCTACATGGTTTCTACAAATCATTTTTATCCAGGCTTGGCCAGATGCAAGCAGAACCCAGCCAGCAACCACAGCAACAGGAGTGACCCAGATAAAGGAGGTTATTTGTGTTCTGAGCTGGGGTCCCCAAGCTGCTGAGTTTCCCTCCTGGTAGGAGGCTCAGAGCAGAAGTCCTCAGATTGCTCTCCCTGCGTGGAGCAGGACCTTGCTGCTTCCCTGGATTACGAGACCTGTTCTGCTGAGGAAGGCAGCAGAAGTCACCCTGATGTTGTCTTTGTTCTGATGGAGCTGACATTCACGGGGCATTGTTTGGAGTTTCTGAGGAGTTCTTGCTCCTCACTTCACAAATCCCAGCGGAAACCCTTTTTTCCTGGGCATCGTTTCACCTGGCCCATGAACGAGAGGCATTGCCCCAGTACAGGGGAGCAGAGGGACAATGTACCAGTAGTGGAGCTACAGGACACTCCAACAGCCCCTGACACCCTCAGCAAACAGATCTGTGAGCCTCCATGCTCTGTGGTTACAATTTCACTGTGCTGGCTCCTCCAGATGTTTTTCCCTTGTCTCTTGCCAGGGAGACCATCTCACTGTGAGTAATTCTGAGTGGTCCAGCTCAGCTCCCATTGCAGAAAACCCAGGTCTGGCCTGCAGCTGCATAAAGGTCTTCCCACGTATTGCTTTCTTTAGACATAGGCTACAGCAGCTACTGAAAATAACTCCTCCACACTGTCATAGCACTGTCAGCAAGCTGAGGGCAAGAGGGCAGGATCTCACCCATTGATCTGTGACTTTTATTTTTCTTTTCTTTGCTTGGATGGCTCAGAGGCTGAGCTTTTAGTTAATTGGTTGACCAGCATACTTATCTTCTTACAGCTGGAAGCATCTTCTTTTCTGGAGCGCTTCCCCTGTACAAATCAGGTTGTCTGAATGAGAAAAATCAAAGGCAAATTGTGTGTTTGTGCCTCATTGCAATGGGACACCGTGAGAGTTTTGACCGAAACACTTCCAAGGAGCCCAGCTTTCTAGGAGAGACCCAGGTCACTTGCTCCTGTAGTTGTCAACGGGGTGGGAACATCCAGGCGGGCAAAGCTGCTGCCCTCCCCACACTCCTGAGGACTCAGGATGCCTGGGCAGACCCCTCTGGCTTTTCCCCACCTTCCTCCTCCTCCTGCTCCCCAAAACCTCTCTTCTCTCACCTCTTATGAAGTGCCTAAGTGTGAGAACGACTGCTGGTGTGACACGCCACGGGAAGCACAAACCTGGGACACACACCCCCCGACCTCGGGGACTCTGCCTCACCCCCCCAACTCGTGCTGAGAAGCCACCACTGTCCCCTTCCAGCCCTGCCTCCCGCCGCCGGGGCCACCGAGCAGCCTCCCGCCGCCCTGGCTGGTTGCGCTGCCTGCCCCGTGGCCGTCAGCGCCGGGACGGCTGATGGGCCCTGACAGCGCTGCTCTTTTTCTCACCACCCGTCGCCTGGCTGCGAGCCGGGGGGACCCATTCCCCGTGGATCCGACGATGCTCCCCGCGGGAGGTTGCGTGGCACCGAGCAGCTGTTCCGCGTCACATCGCGTTCCTGGCGCCCGCCCCGACGGGGGCCTCGGCACTCGCACCGCCGGGAGTCGGGGAGCCCGAGCCAGCGGGATGGGGACGTACCCAGGGGAGCGAGGCTGGAGCGGGGTGATGGATCCGGCTTCCAGAGACCCGAGGCATGAAGGTGCTGCTGTTCCAGGAGTGGGCAGGTCTCCACACCCTCGCCCAGCTGCTGTGTTGACCCGACGGGCTGGTCCCTCATCCCTGCCCTGCCCTCTCTCCTGTTCCTTCTCCATCTCCAAAGCTGCCTCCAAGCACGCTGCACCTTCTATTTCTACTCTTGGCTCATCCAGCCTATGGCCAGTCCTGGCCTGCAGCACCTTGCTGCTGAAATCAAAGGGTGCCCAGTGCTTCTCCACTTTGCACCCAAGGCTTTTTGTGAGTGCCAGACCTCCCCTGCAGGGAGCAGCCACTCTGCAGAGCCAGCAGCAGGTTCACCCTGGATGCAGTAGCCCCTCAAGATGGGTGGGACATGAGCCTGGTGTCTGGAGCTCCTTCAGCTTCTGCAAAAAGGAGCTGGAAGACGGTTCCTCTTCCAATCTGGATCTCAAGTGGGAGTCACCCCGTGCAGGTCCCACAGCCCACTGGTGGGCCACGCGGGAGTGAGGACATGATGTGCTGCTTCCCCATGCACAGGCTCCCTCCTCCTGGCCTTCCTTGGACAGCAAAGCTCCCCATGCCCAGCGCTTGCAGGAGATCTGCAGTTTCACTGCACAGCTTATCCATTTTTAAAGAGCGTTCCTCATAAATACTTCGTAAAGCACCTTCTAGCCAACGTGCTTTTTTCTTTTGGTCTATTTTTTTTCCCTTCTCTGGATGCTCAGAAGGGCTGTTCACTCTCCTACTCCTCTCTGCTCTGCGGCTCTTGACCGTTATCTTCTACGTGTTTGCTGCTTTGAAGTTGCCAGGGCTCTACCTTCCTCACTGGAGGTGAGCTCTGCACTGCAGTGTGTTGTCCCTCAGTTGTCCACCGTGGTGAGTCACAATAAAGGATGACAGCTCTCTGCTTTGCTGCCTGCACTTCCCAGCACCCTGCAGACACCACAGGGAAGCAAGCTCTTCCAGACCCTCACCCAGACCTTCCTCACCCTTCCCCTCCCAAGGGGCCTCTCTCCCTGCTGTCCATCTTGGGCACCTTCTAGTGCTAGGAGAGCGGGACCTGTCCTCTTCCCTCATCACTGCTCTCACATCTTCACATTTGTTTCCAACTCTGCCTTTTTCCAGTTATTTCCACGTTCTGTTGAAAAAAAGCAGGTGAGTGGTGGAGCAGAAGATGACAACACAGACACAACTTGCCAGAGCTGACTCCCTGCTTGGGAGACGTTCCCAAACTAGGATTTGCCTTGTTCAGTGTGCAACAGGTTATTCTTATTTTTCCCTCTTTTCTGAATCAATGCATTGCACAGTTCCAGACCAGACACTTCTGAAAGCCCTTGCCACAGAGATATTCCCATCATTGGCCAAACTTCATCCTCTCCAAAAAAAGAGAAGCTGAAGGAAGCCTGTTCTCCCCAGATTGTGTCAACTAAGAACTTTTCTCTAATTCCTTGTTGCACAGCTCCAGCAGCCTTTGAATTCACCAGGTGCTGATGTCCAATAAGCAACCCAACAGCTCCTGCCAGTTCATCCCTTGTCCCAGCTCCTGCTTATCCACTGGCCCTTCTTCCAGTTTAAATGCAGTGCTGTGGTTTAGGTTGCTGTCATAAAGAAACAAGGCTCATTCAGTCACATTGGCTGTCCCATCCTTCAGCTTCCCAAGTGCTTGGTTGCCATTTCAACCAAATTGGACAAAATAGTCAAAATCTTGTAAGTGGCAAGAGCTTTTGAGAAGCTTCTCGGCTTAGTCTAAGAGAAAGACCCAAAATGTTTTCCCATATTTCCAAGGAAATGCTGCCATGTGAAGTCACTGGTGCCTTCTAGAACCACCACCAGGCCACCCAGCGTGTACATGGCCAAAAATACCCAGCACCAATGCCCCAGAACATGCTGCCTCAGGTCCCACGGGCAGAGGATAGGTGACAGGGATGGGAAGGTCCTACTGAGAGCTGGGAGAGATGGGATGAACAGGGCTTGGAGGACCAGAGTGTGTCCTGAGGTACAGAAACTGGGGAGAGAAAACAAGGTGGGAAGAGACCTGGATGTGAACCCATCCCATGGGTTTTTTATAAGCAGCTTCACTGGACTCTGAGCCTGGTTTCTTCTTCCCTGGATGGTAAAATCATCCCAGGCAGGCTGTAGGGGCTCTTGACATTTTTCAGCTTCTGATTATTCTGTTTTCCTTCTCATTTTTCAGCTTTGAGAGTCAGCCTTGTCCAGAGCCTCACCTCTGCCACCCCCAGCCCAGGGAGGACTTTGCTCAGGATGAAGGGGCTGGTTTCAGCACCTTTTGTTGTCGCTTTCTCCCTGCCTTGGTGTTAATGGGTCTTGAAGGCAGCCTGACTCCATAAGGCAGCGTGGAGTAAGCTGTGCATCGAGCGGACACCCTCGCCCCCGGGCAGCACCTGCCTGCATGCAGGGTCAGCTTTGCCACTGTCACTCTGAGGCATCGCAAGGGGCTGTCCCACTGACCGAGCCTGCAGGTGAGCTGCAGAGGATGGGGGTCTGTGGTGGGTGCAGGGGGCACAGAGCTTTGTTTCTGCCTTGCTGTTGGCCAGGGACCCATCTACTGTGCCTTCGGTTGGGTTGTTGGGGTTTGGGTGGAGATAGTGCCTCTGGCATGTGCTGGCCATCCCCAGAAAATGGTGTGTGGGGCAGAAGACAGGAGCAAGGGGCACATGCTTGAGCCTGAAGCTGACATGCAGAGCTTCCTGACTAGACTGGAGGGAAACATCTCTGGAAGGGGATGCAGAAGAGCAAGACCTCAATTTGCTGCTCATGTGGCTTTGGGACTGACAAGGAGATCTCTGGAAGAAAGGGCTGGAAATGGACATGTGGAATAGATCCTTGCTGTGTGACTCTAGGATCCAGCCAGGGATGTCCCCCAGCAGGGACACTTCTTAGCAAGGCAGGAAGGTGAGATCCCAGCTTGGTCCTTCATTAGAAAACCAAGCTCTGTGAGATCCATAGACTCAGAGAAGGAAGACAGGGCACAGGAGACCATGCCCTGCCATACAGTCAGTTTTGAAAGGAGTCTGGGTATATACTGGGCTAGGGAAAAGCACCTTCCCAAAAAGCTAGTGTGGCAAGATCCAGAATGCAAAGGTGTGAAATGTGAAGGCTGTGCCTCGGTGTGAGAGGTGGGAGCATCTCGAGAGGTGGGCAGCAGAGTCCCAGTTCCATCTCTCCCAGAGGCCAATAAAATGGCCAGGCCACTGAACACAGACCAAACCAGGAGAGTTTGGAGGAGAAAGGAAGCACAAGCAGTTAACAGACCTGCCAAGAGGAGCGTTATTGATATGCCAGTCACATGCCCTCAGGAAACCCTGCCAGCCAAAGACCTGTGGCAACCAGGACATCTGAGAATGCATTTAACAGGGATGAAACAAGAGATCAGATGGGTGAAAATGCTTCAGATCTCTGTCTAGCCTCATGCCTTGGAAAAAGTGGTACAAGCAACGATGCAACCAGGTGAGCTGAACATGGGGAGGTGCAGACTGGGTCTTGTGCAGAGCCTCTCACAGCTCTTCCAAGGCGTTTGAAGAGACCAACCTCTGAACAGAAAAGCACAGCCAACAGTTCTTTGAACCCTCTGTATCAATGAGCACATCTGCATCCACACTGCTGCTGTGCTTTCCAGGTGAGTACGTGTTCTCTGGTGGTCTTGGATGCTCAGACTTTGCCATGAAATAACTGGCTACATGTTCAGTGCAGGTACGACACAGAACAGCTTCACACAACCAGGCTTCAGCTCTCCATGTTTGATCATTCAGATCATTAGCTACACCACCTTTGCTCAGTTTGGTGTCCAGGACATCTCTGATTAAAGCAGTTCTTTATTGAATTAATGGCATGTTTTCCTCTCCAACTCTGCTATGCTGCCCACAGTCCTCTGCTCTGCTCATCATCAACACCCAAATTAAGATGCCACTTATTGTTCTTTTGAAATTACCTTGAAGACCTGTGTATTTGTTCTTTGAAAGGTCTTTTGGAGCCGATGGAAGAGTGAGCAGCATCCCGCTGATGTGATCCAGCCTGACTCTCCTGTGTTTTGTCCCTAACAGGACCATTTGTACGCATTCAAAACAAATACAGGGTGAGGATGAAGCACTCCAGCATCTAAATGTCAGCAAGGCAATCAGAGAAGCTACAATTTTAATGATATGGAAGAAGTCACTTGTTTAGACACTGATTTGTGATGCTCTATTACCCGTGACAGCTTCTGCTGGGACTATATTTGCTTCTGGTCTCACCTGCCCACATTTCCTTGGATGATTTTTATTCCACAGCTTTCTTTAACTCATCTGCCCTGATTTCCAACTGTCCTTGGTTAGCTATGAAATACAGAATTAACCCTTCGATGGATTATTTTACTTTCTCCATGTTTTTGTCCCCTCTGCTCTTAAATAGAGCCTCATGCCTGCCAGACAAACGTGGCTTTTGGTAGTTCAGCCACTGAACTGACTGATTCTTCATCATGTGAAACTCTCCCACCAACCACCTTGGCTGTTGGGAAGCTGCTGAGAAATACCTGAGTTCCTTTGCTGTGTTTTCCCTACGGAAACACCTTTCTCTGGCTTGGTTGGTTGACAGGCTCTTGTCTCCTAGACAAGTGGTTTTAGCTACGTTTGCTGCTTGGTTTGGCGTTAAGCAATGTTATAAATAAGCACGCCCAGAGGGATTCGTGTTCAAATCCCACAGGAGTGTCACGCTGCTTATTCTGGCATTTAAATTGAGCCATAACTAGCTGTAATTAGCTCTAATTGCATTGAGTTTTTAGCATCTCGTATGACTTTGCCTACACCATTGAGTTCACTGATCTGCGCCACAGCACTCCCTGTTCCCAGCTGGTGGGCTCCTCTCCCCAGGCAACCCAGCACCTTCCTCACTGCCATGATCATCCCCAGCCCACTGCATGGGGCTGCCAACATGGAAATGTCACTGCCTGCGCTCTGGGGGCTTCCTCGCCAGTGCCAGAGCAGAGAGGGAGATGTCCAGCTTGTCCTGTCTGATGCCAGGGATTTTATGCCTTCTTTGTTGGGAAGTTTTCCTTGAAACGCCAGTGAATTCAGAGGAAAAAGGAGCTTTGGCTTGCTATAATACATCTTGTGGCATTGAATGTTTGAAAGAACTGCAGTTAGACTAGATGGTCATTGTAGTCTCTTCTTCTCCTCTTCTCTTCTCTTCTCTTCTCTTCTCTTCTCTTCTCTTCTCTTCTCTTCTCTTCTCTTCTCTTCTCTT
>JAOEGS010014225.1:23098-45426 GCA_025447755.1 Corythornis vintsioides
GGAGGAGAACCTCCCTTGACCTGCTGGCCACACTTCTCCTAATGCATCCCAGGATGCCATTGGCCTTCTTGGCCACAGGGCACATTGTTGGCTCATGGTCATCCCCCTGTCCACCAGGACCCCCAGGTCTCTTTCTCCAGAGCTGCTCCAGCACTAATGACAAACTACAAGAGTTGCTTATGTAAAATGATGTTTTGTAGAATTACATTATGCTTGACTTGAGCTCAGAAAAGCAGGGCTCATCTGAAGATATTCCCAGGCATGGTCTTTTATCCAGAAAAGGAAAAGCATGTCCTGCTAAGCACATGCCTACTGAACAACTGGCTACGATCTTGGCCTCAACACAGGATCAGCAGTGAAACAGCATGTTCAGTAGCTCACCTGAGGGTTCTTCAGCTTTGTTATAACCTTCCAGGCTTCGTTCAGTATTTGAAGGCGATCGTTTTCAGGAGGGTCAGCCAATGCCAAATTCAACCCCAAGGAGCGAAAGAGAAGATGCTGAAAAATGAGATGATCTGAATTAAAAGCATATCCAGCACTGCCACGGGAGATACAGTGTGAGCAAACATGTTTGGAGTCAAACCACCTTTTATTTAAAAGGTAGGCAACTTATACAAAGAAATCTATCAGACAGTGAACAGGAATTGTCACAAATTACATGCAGAAAGTTACCTTTGGGAACCCAGATTCATCACACTCCTTAATCATGCCAATGAAGTCCATAGATCTCGCAGCAATAAACTCTGCTCTGAATGCTGACATGACTGAATTCAACAGCAAAGCACTAGAATGAACACAACACAAATCAGTACAGCTCAACATCAGCTACAATTTCATTGTCCGTTTATCTGAATTTCTTAAGACTAACAACTGTCTGGCATCTATTCTAAATTTAAACAAAAACAGGATAAGGAAGAAAAAAACCACACAAAATGATCTTGTATTTATGAGACTCAATATGTTAACAAAACAAGAAAGCATTACAACATCAGAGAAGGAAAAGGTAACCCAGCCTGTAGAATAATAGTTCCACACAGTTGTTTTTTTTGAAGCAGATTAGAAGTATCATATGGCAGGGCAAATCTCTATTGAGGCTTTTCTCAGTTAATTAAAATATAGATGCATTATAAAAGTCAGATTTATAGTAGTTGCATTGTTAGGAAGATAAACCCAAACTGTTATTACCATATTGTAACTGGCAATGGCATCTTTAGATACTTATGATTAATTATTCAAATCCATATCTGTATTACTAGCCAAAGTTACTGATGGAAGACTGAATTCATTGCATTACTGTAAACCCCAGTTTACTGATGCCATTATACAAACATAAAAAACAAAATCTAGTATAATTCAAAAGGTTATTCCTTCAGGCAAACTCAGCCATGATTTAGCACAGAAGCTGCCTCATAAAACACTGTATCCTTCACTAGTTTGAAACAGACAGTTTACATACAGGGCAGTTTACCCTAAGGGAAATTCTAGGGAGTGCTTAAAACAGCCCAGCATCCTCTGAATGAGCATTAGTGGTCCCATTGCAATTTGACCAGAATTTGCATGTTAGCATTGGACAAGCAGTTCCAGTTCCCTAGCTACATACTTTGCAATGCAGAGAAGCAGGCTGTCACTTTTCACTTAGATGGCTGCAATGTAGAGTTCATGGAACATACTGAGATTATTTAAAGATTTATATACTGATGCCTCTTGCTTTATAGCATTTTGACAGTCATGAGAAGAAAAAAAAAAAAAAAAAAGCCAAAGCAGAACTCCACTTTAAAAGAAAACAACTGTGCTTTATAGATCATCTAAACCAGATTATTCAACTTCCCAATTAAAAAAAAAAGATATAGCCCCAAAATATTTATTTTAAAAAAACCCTCCCTCATTATACTCCTCAATTTGTCCTTCCTTTAAATAGGCACAAAGATGAGGTTCCCAGCCAATCTTTACAAACAGAAATGCTAAAAGGTGATTTAAAACTAAATTCCACAAAACAAAGTGCAAAATGCACATATGGGCTGACTGTAGCCAGGGGAGGCCAGGGGGAAGGAAGGGGAGGAAACCAGAAAAATGAAGCAGAACCAAGAATCAGACATGACTGATGAAGAAAACATTACATGTCCTAAACTTTGGCTTAGGAGCCAAAATGCAGCAACCAAATTAAAGAAATTAACTTTTGCTCTATAAGTAATCTACCATATTTGCAAAATTACCTCTGGAAAAATAAGATATTCATAGTCATGATTTAGTGAGCTACTGGGAGAACTAACTATGTATGCAAAAAGTGTTTTCAAAAAGGAGAAAGAATTTTGTTACAGGGACTCACAAGTATTCATCACAGACTTGTATCTTCCACATTGTGCAATACTTACTTGTTCCCCAATTTTTTGCATCTGTCCATCATCTCAGTAAGCAGAACCTGCAACGATTACTTATTAAAACCAGTGAGCAAAGACTCTGCAAATAAATCCAGCTTTAATTCTACTAAAAGCTGTTTTAATTACCAACCCAACACATTCTAATAATCCTGTCTTGGCCTGTATTTACAATGCCAGAAAACAATGGTCTAGCACAACATAAAGCACAGCTACTGTAATAGGTACAGTTGCATTTTAATCAAACCCACCATTTTATGGAAGTAAAATTTACAATACTTCAGCCATGCCATTTCTCAAAGTAATTATTATTTGCCAGACAGGTCAATTATCTCTGGCAGGAGAGATGAAGATTATCAACTCTGCCACTGAATGCAAAACAGACTTGAGGTTAAAATAGCCTCTTGACTCTGTTAAGCAATTAGAAAGCTACATTTTACTCAAATCATTTTTATATCTGAATGACAGAAGAAATGAATCAATTCAGAAAATAAAGATAAATCTAGCTAATGGAAAGCAAGAAATAATCAAGAATACGCCTGTGAATCTAACTTCAGGTTTGTGGAAATGAAGATTCTTCCTGGACAGAAGAAACAGACAGTTGTCTCCAGGCTCTTAATACTCACTTTTACACTCATGGAAGTAGTGACTATGTGGATTTTTTTAATAGGCAAAATGAACTCTTCTCTGCAATGCTTCCCTTAACACCAAGCACTGCCATGCTTACTTACTTCAGGAGCACGGTATGCAATGCACTGTAAAATCCAGTCTATAGCAGGGGAATACAGAGTCAGGTACAAAGGAATCTCCACACATTGTACAATCAGCTGATTCTGAACAGTATCACCATGAATCTGTTGAAATAAAAGACAAAAAAGCTATTTCATAGGAGCCATGATAAACTTGGACTATGACAAAGTCTGCGTAGGAATGGAAACAACAGATGAGAGCACAAAGATACAGATTTACTCTGTAGCATTCCTTGCATACTAGGGAAAAATATCAAGGTCATAACATGTATTTTGAAGTATGGAAACATGCTGAATAAAGCAGTTTCCACTGAATGGATACAAATTTTCCCAAACTATATCTGGGTATGGGAACATCCCGAAATCTAGATGCAAGAACTTCAATTTTAAAAAAAAATATCTGCAGTGTTTTGGTTAAGGAATGTATTTATGTGATTTTGTGAACAAATAACCTATTTGCTTACTTGTTTAAATGTTAGAAGAAAGTCAAAGAAATTTTTGTTAAGGCTTTCTTTGAGATGTGGTGCCACTTCCATCCCAACCTGTATTAAAAAGAGAAAGATTTTATCCACATCTATCAGCTAACAAGTCTCCTTCAACTGAGACAAAAATGCATTTTTCCAGAGGAGTACAACTAGTCACACATATCAAATAAACAAACAGCATCAAATCACATGCTTCTGACTGATTATTTCCTTTCTTGCTAGTCACATCCACTAACAGCTATCCTGTGCTAGTTATAGCTATGTTTAAATCTGGTTCTCCTCACATCAGCTCCAAGTATCTGTAAGCAGTGAGGAAACCAGGTTCTGGTCCAGTGCCTGCACTGCAACAGCCTATATTCATTGTATGCAGAGACTACAGTGAAGAACATTTAAGAAGTCAATCAATGTTCAGGAATTGCTTAAAATCATGTTTGTTTATTCTGTGCACAGAATGATGCAAAGACACCAAAGAAACATATAAATAAATAAATAAATATAGATATAATATTGATAAATAATATGAGGTGTGCCCAAACACAAGGCCTATGTAGTAAAGCTTTGAACTGCAAAGGCAGAGATGAAAAGCAGCACTGAACAATCAGACAACTCAAAGTCCAAACTCTCCTTCTTCATTGTTATCCAATATTTTGCCCTACTTGAAGATGAAAAACTGTCACAAGCAGTACAAACTTATTTTTACTTATTATAGACAGTTAAAGAACAATTCCCCATTTTTAAAACAAAAGATTCATTTTAATTTTCAGTTTGTTAGAATGAAAGACAGGCTAACTACTTAAGATAGAAACAATAGTTAAAAGAAGTTTTCCTTTAGTGGCAGATCTAGCTACAGTGACTCTGTGATAAAGATCTGAAGTGTGAAATGATAGCCTACCCTGCAAAGGTATGCCCTTGCATAGACTGCAACCAGTGGATCTCCAATTCCTCTAATCATAGATGTTAACCGTGGGAGACACTCCAAAATCCCCCTGTTAAGATTTTTCAGAGATTAAAATGAGATTCACCAACTGATAAAAGAATTATAATCACCCACAAATAACTCCAGTAGCTGCCTTGTTAGACTGACAATTGAGCATGAGCCACAGAAACACCTACCAAAGCAGCAGCATACAAGCAAAAAAATTGTGTTTCAGAAGTAAAATTGTATGTGTATATATGTAATTTTCAGAAGTAAAATTGTATGTGTATATAACACACAACCTATATCTCAAAGAGTGTCTGTCATTAGGAGTAGTGCAGATGGCCAGGCTAGATGCTGGGCTTGTAAAAGACAAGCACAACTGAAAAAGCACTTCTCTGCTTTGGGGGAACAGCAGAACTATAGAAGGGCTGCAGTTCAATGGGAAGAAAGCAGCCACTCAAAGCAGAACTGGCACAACTCCTTGGATGTCTCATTTTCCCACAGGTCCTTTTGACAGAGCTGTACTGGTGCCTGCAGATGATGCCCATCAATTCCAGGAAAATAACTGCTTTTTAGGGATAATGAAGTTGTCACTATAGTAGCAATTTGGCTTACAACACTCATTCAAAAATAACTGCAAAAGGACAATTACATGTGAAGGAACATTTTTAGCTCAGCAATTGACACTGTTTGGCAACACACGAAGCTTATACTGTGATTTTCAATAGACAATGGGTCATTGCTCCTGCATTGTTTCTCCAACTCTGTCTCTAGCAATAGGATACATCAATAGTTTTCCTTTAAGTTTTCTCTCCTGTCTTGCACCATACTCTTCAGCAATCTTGCTTCCCCCTCCACCATCTGAAGCCACTGGTTTTTAACTGGGAAAATCCTGATGCCACACCCAGATGTATATTCTAAAGGTGCAAGCACTGCAGCGTTTCAAATTATATCACAGCTCACCTTGAACTTTTCCATGGTGTTCTCACTAAAAAACTCTAAAACCTCTCACTACTTATTCTTCTTGAGTACCTGAGGATTTGGAGTTTTTAGGGTTTGAGACCTTATCCACCATAATGACAAATTTGACATGCTCAACTCCTTATATTAGTTTCTAAGCCTGCCCAGTCACCTCCCATCATTCACATTTATTCTTACGTCTTGGACAGGAACTTATTGCACTTCAGTATTGCTGCTTCCACATAACTAAAATGAAGCCAAGTTAAGGAACAAAACTAAGATGCATACCATTTAAAAACGTGAAAACAAACCTACATATTGAATTAATTATTTCAAGGCCTTCTGTAATTTACCTCACCACATTTTCTTGATTTTTATGATTATCTACGAGATTTGTGTTTCAAAGATTTTCACACATCAACTCTACTTTATTCACTGCCATGGTGCTCACAGTTAATAATTCATCATTCAGTTTACTATGAAATGTGACTCATAATGGAATTCAAAACATACAGCCTGAAACAAACAAAACAAAGTCAGCACAAACATCAGACATTGTGGGTTTTACTGAAACAACCATGCTTCTTTTTGGAAAAGTCTATGAAAAACCCACAGACACACTCTGAGAGTCTCATTTGACAAGGATACAATCTGGGAATGAGTTCTCTGATTGAAGCAATCTTGAAAAACCAGTTTAAGCAAGTTTCCTTAGCTGTATCATTAACACTTTCTGGAGAAAAATTATCTGAGGAAAAAAAAAAAAAAGCAACCCAGAAATAGTCACATTCTTTCTGGAAATAAGTTACTTTTAATTATAGGTTTAAAATTGCATTCTCCTTTTCAACAGGGAATTAGGTGTGCCATAATAAACTAGGCAATATGTTTGCTTCTCAGCTTTTTTTATGCAGCAGTAAGAGCTAAGTACACAGACAGCATGAAGTAACCAGAGCTTTCACCTTGCATTAAGTAACACTTCAGAAGCTGGAGTCCTCCACTCAAACCTAATTTCAGATCTGCTACTTGAAAACCTAACCTCTGCCTCCCCTCAAAAGCAGAAATTGTAAATATATATATATAGGCATCTGTAAGAAATAAATGCATACACGCAGAAGAGATTTAAACACTCAATTATTTAATTTTAAAGACTAATATATATTTTTAAAGAATATTATTTTAAACTACATTTTCCTTCTGCCTCCCACTTTCATTGCTGCTTGGGAGGTTCCCACCAGCAGTGCCTGCTCAGCTCTCCAGAACAGAGGTAACTGTGAGCAGTAACTGTGCTACAGGAACTGTCTGCCTTCAGTAACAAGAACAGTTTGTCAGATCTGCAACAACCGCATTGATCTTAAATATTTTCTGTAAATTTATTTGAGATTTTAGTATGTATTGGTTTCAAGCTTTTGGCTCAAGTCCTATGGATTTGTCTGTTAAATCTGTGCCATTAACCTCATGCTATTCAAGTGTAGAACTTTCAGGAAAGAAATAAAAAAAAAAAAAAAAAAAAAGTCTTCCTTCAACTAATTGAGTCATTCATGTTTAATTCTCCCTCTACTTACATAGTTTGTGATTCCAAGCCTCAGGAAAACCAAATTTACATTTAGTAACATCAAACCTTTTATTAGAGCTCAGGTGCATATTATTCACTGTTAAAATGTAAACTTGCATAAACACTGAATGGTGGATGTCACAAAGCAAAGTATGTTTACTCTGTTAAAACCTAAGAATTACTAGATTCAAATCAGAACTTTTTTCCATAGGAGATACAGTAGCATAAGTCCTCTTTAACCTTTCTCAAGTTCAGACATTATTTTTTGCAGGGGTAGAACCAAACAGGAATTTACCTGGCAAAGAGACACGACTGTCCACGCACATTGACAGAATTCTTTCATACACTAGTTTTCCTGGTTAAAAAAGAAAAAAAAAGAAAAAAAAAAAAGGAAGTAAAACAAATAATACCTAACAAACTGATGGACTGTAAAACACAAAATGTTGATACAAAGGTTCCCTCTCTGATGTTCACTGAAACTAGCTGGCAAACACTGCCTCTACCACTGACTAGATGCTGCCCTCTACTGAGGCTGAGACATTAGGTCTGAGTTTAGCACTTTGCACACAACAAAAAATGAATCCAGCTCCCTCAAGTGCAGAGGTAGAACACAGGTCAGATTTCTTCCAGGCCAGGAAAGGACAACATGTGTCCTGTATTTGCTGAGTTTGGGTATTATGTTATCTTAGCCACTTTCAGTTGAGTATGAAAGAGTGCCAAAAGGAAGCAAGACCTGAGAAAACAATTGGATCCATGTCATAGCATATCCTGCTGAAAGTCAAAATCCCCATCCAACTTTGAATGCTCTTGTAAAGCTTTTCCATAACATGGCAGATACCCAAGAGAATCATATGAAGTGGATGTAAATTTCACTTAAAGAGGCATTTAAAATGATAAACAGATTCAAAAATTCAGTAACTACATTTTGATTCACAGTCTCTATCCAGATTAAAGAAGTTTTCTGACTTAGATTCTTCAAATATAAAAAGAATGAAATACAGAGTCAAGAGGCTGCCCAAACCAAAGTATTTTCATTATAATGGCAGTGTATTTTAAATTTTAAAATGCAGAGATTGTGATTTTTCCCAAGGTTTTATTCTAGATATTCACTAATACATAGAGCATAGAACTACATAATTAAATATTTTTATTTTAAAGACTTCACTCAGAAGAGTTTTTGAACAATGATATACCATGTTGATACTGCTGGTGTCCAAGTGTTTATGCTGGAAAAGTTCAGTGATAAAACAGAGCACTTTCAGCACTTTTTCTGATAAGTTCATTGCTAACTTCACAAAAAAATATTTAAATCTTATTAAGAGTTATGTAATAAGCCTCACAAACTAGATACTTACCAAAAGTATCGAGGATATCTGTAATTAAAACAAATTTACTTGGATAAAACTGGATTACTGTTGTGTCTGAAAGAAGCTTAGAACACTAGAAAGGGAAAGAAAAAAAAAAAAAAAAAAAGAAACATTTTTAGAGCCTGATGCAAGTTGGTGTTTTTATTCCAGGCAGTCTGAAAGAGATGAATATTTACAGACAGAAACAACTAACATGGCAACATGAACAACTATCCAGCAAAAAGTAGAAGAAAGTCTAACACAACACATCATGGCACTCCATATTTCTCAGGTTATTCTTCATTTCAGCAGAGCTAGTCCCAGATCTGGTTTTCCTTTAGAGAAGTTAATCAACAATGCAGAATTTGAACTGACCATGCAGATCTGTGCATTTGTTCAGACAAGATAAATTCCCAGAAGCAAGGTAAGGCCCTTCCTTCCTAAAACAACTATTTTTAAGGGCATTTTTCAGCAAAAGTTCATGAGCTCGTTTTCAATGCATCTCTGTGGCTCACATAAACAATTCCAACATTTTGGGAAGGGGCCAGCTGGTCCACAGCCAGCTCCTGGGAGGAGCCTGTAATCACTCACCACTCACTGGCACCCAGCAGGACCACAACAGTCAGACTGTAACGATGGCTGCTGCACAGTAAAATGAATTAGCAAACTCAGTTCTAGTGTCATTAGATGCAAGTCCAGGTAGGAGCCATTTACTACATGAATTCAAAATGCACAGTGAGAAATTAAGATATTCTAAAGACAGCTAATTAAGCTATACTTTGTTTTCCAAGATGATGCAAAGACTGTAGACTAAACTGCAGTCAAAACTTTTGCACCAATAAGACAGGTGAGAGCATTCCCATCTCACAAACAAAAGCAGATTCAAAGAAAGACAATTCAGTAGCTCTTTAGGACCTACAGACACCCTGCACACTTACCATTTTTCTTAGAGCTCACATACATAATCAACTTAGCTCAGCTTACTCTAAGTAGCTTAACTTATCCCAGCTTGACAAGTAAAGTATCTTGTAAAAAGGCAGGTTATAAATTCAGACCATGCCTTAATAACCAGAAATCTTCCTCCACTTCCAAGCTCTGTGAAACTCTTATACAGAGAAGGAAGGCTCCACCCCCAACATCCAAGTGAAAGATCTTGTGTAATATCATGATTTAAGAACCAATGATGAGAATTCTGGCATTCAAATTAAAATTGCCTTTTCCAGCCCAGTATATATTTCTGAAAAAACCATCTAAAAAAGGCTAAACTTATTCCTCTTATTGCACACTGATCAGTGGGTGATCCTAATGATGAGAGGCTACATATAGAATCACAGCTTCATGTCCAGAAAACTGATTTAGTTCCTTAAGAACTAAACTTTATTGATTAGGAAGAACCACAACTAGTCAAGTTTAGTCAGGTTTCTACCCTATATTGCTTTACAAGTGTAGAATTATTATTCCCTACCTACAGTCTCCTTTATTAAATTATTTTGTGCTCACATTAATAACCCAGACACCTAGAGAAATATTGTGGAGAAGTTTTTTTTTTTTTAAAAAAACCAAGCATAAAGAATCCCAAACACTTAAAAAACCCCTGAGTTGTTCTCTTTATTTTGCTGGGGCACTAAATCAGATTATTCAGTTGCATTGTAAGTCTGGATGGGGAAAACACTGGCATTCAAAAAGTCATTCTGGTATTAATTGGGCTGGGGGTTAAGGGGGTAGACAGAGGAAAAGAGAGGACAGGAAAATATGTGTCCTAGAAAGAGCTGATATCTCTTGATACATATTTTTTCCCTACTATCCCTAACCAGGTAAAATTTCCACATCTTGCCTACTCTAATGAGAATTCCATCCCACACACCCTAAACAAAAATCAATCTATAACAACAAAGTTGAAAATCCAGCTGTTGTCAGAAGTCAAACTCTGAAAGAAATGGGTTTCAGCAAAGGACAGGAGAACTAGTAGAAAAGTAAGACACACCCTTCTTTCTCCAAGGAAGAAATTTGACAAGCCACACCAAACTCACCACTTCTGTGTGGAGCAAAAATATAAAACTGACCTGGATGACTATTTTCAGAGCTTTTACTTTCTGATCAGAGGACCAAGCATCCTTCAAAGACTGGTTCAGTTCTTCAATTCTGTTCATGTAATCTTGCTGAGTCAAATTCAACAGCTCTTTCTGTGACCCCTGGCAAGAAAACACAAGTCTACTTAATAAGAGAGGGAGGGAAGGAAGGATAGTGCTGTTATTATAGACTTACATCACTGGGGGAGAAACCACAAAACTTTATTACAGAATTACCTCATTTTCCCTTCTTACCTTTGCAGCATCAATATTGCAGGTGTTTGGCACAGGAGTGCATCAAAACTGCTTTGGTTTTCAAGAGACAAGTGATGGTACCCAAACAAGGCTGCCCATGAGATCAGAAATGCTGGACTATTTCAGTGATATTGTACTAGTGGTACAATTAAGACACTAACATTCTATATAAGCACACTATCTCCTGTGTAGAATCAGTATCACAGAGAAAGGAAATGTTTTGCCAGAAAGGTTCTAAAAAATTTGTTGATAACAAGAAAAATCTGGCTGAGCTTCACCCTCAGTAAAACAAAAATAAAATGCTGGAAGTAAATATAATTCTTTAAGCATTAGAACCAAACAGTGTTACATACTTCCTTATGGTAAAGGGTATTTTATTTTTCTACTAAAAGAATCCAATCTTTTATTTTTGATATGCAACTATTATAACTGTGCTGGCTTAGGCAACAGGAAATCTGAAGTTAGTTAAGTGGCAGAGGTTTCAAAACAAAGTTACCCAAAGTAATTCTAGAAGTACCCACAGATTCAGGTTTTAGGAAATCAAGTTATGCAGCACCTCATCTTTGCACAGTAAAATACTGCAGTTTAAGAAATAACTTGAGTACTCTGTGTTTCTATCAAGCATGTAAATGTACTGTTAATAAAGCTCAGGTCTGCAGCTTCTGAAGAGAAGCAAACAACATTATCAGCTGCTGAGACTATTGGGCTCCATGAAGTTTCATAGCAGCTGCAGACTGTGCACAGGACCAAAGTAAATCAACATCAGTAAATAAGGTGAAATTTTCAATCACAGCTTCTGGTGATAGAAAAATATGATTCTGCCTGAATTCTGTAACCATAAGGTTTTAAATTAGTAGAAAGTCCCACTGAAAGTTCATACTTGTCTAAATAGTGCATGAGCATATGCAGAATCAGGACCTTCTTTGGTTTCATAAAAGATGATTTCTCAATTTATTTCACTTTTTAAATGTTGATGTATTTGGATCAGAAAGGTTTCCCACCTCTTCCAGATCATCCAGCTCTTCTAACCTTGTCCTCACTTTTTCAGAAACTGCTGAGCCAGTAGTTGCAGCTTTTCCTGTAAAGAATGACATGTTTGAATTTCTTTAATGTTTATACACTCTGACTTTTAAAAGGAAACAAACCTGAAGGAGCCTGACAGATTCAGACAACTAGTCAGCTTCCATGACAGAAGACAAGTTTGTCTGATTGATTTGGTGGCTATTCCTTAAGAGAAACATTTAAACATATCCTACAGTTCATTCACTTTAATCAGAGAACCACAAGTAAGCAAAACTGAATATAAATGGATTTTCTTGCAAGTCTTGCTGGTAAGGAAAGAACCACTGGATAAAACCATAGAATATTTTAGGTAGGAAAAGCCCTATGAGATCTGTGTCCAACTCTGCTCCTCAAAGCAGGTCCAGATTTGAAATGTAACAGGTTGCACAGGGTTTTTTCTCCAGTCAGTTTAACGATATCTAAGGATAAAGATTTCATACTCTCTGTGGTCACACACTGGAAGATAATGTCTATTCTCATTCCAAAATAAGTGCTTTCTCCTTTTTGCAGAAGCTGAAATGCTGCATGTTTACTCACATATCAAAATTCTGATTTACTATGCAGTCAGCTATGACTACTTAGCCTGGATTTGCTTCACTAGAAAGCATGATAAAATATTTAAAATATGGTTCTTTTTTGAAGGTTCAGTATACAGCTGAAATAATTTAACTTTCATATCAAGAGAATAAATAACAAGGGACTTGTTTGCTTTCCCTTCCAGCAAGGGGAAGTGTTGATAAACATGATCCTCAAAGCATCAAATGCTCACTTTAAGTTTTAAGCTATAGTGGAAGGCAGCAAATTCCATTTCCTTCTGCAACACATAATCACAAATTCATTAGTCTACAAGACACACAAGACAAGGTGATTTGTCTTCAGTAATTATTTGAATTAAAAATCCAGCAGAAGTCTTATTTGTAATAAACAAAACCAAAACAAACCACAGATCAAACCTATGTCAGAATGGAGGAGGAGAGGAAGGCACATTTCAGCTCTTTTTGACAGCAACCTGTCACTGCAACCTACCTCATGCAAAATGTGTTGCTGTTAGAAAGTTACTGCTCACCTTTTTCAGATCCCATGTACAGGTTCTGCCAAGAGAGAGAAAAAAGCAGAGTTTTAGAAAACATGTACTTGTTAGCATTCCAAGAACGCAGGGGGTAATTAATGAAGTCTCTAGCCACTTAGAAGTAGATGTAAGACCAAAAGATTGTTACAAAAAGACAATGTGATGACTTCTAAGTATCAACAGATGTTTGAACTCAGGGCCAAAACAGTCCTAAGTGAGAGCTTTCTACCATATTAAAACTGAAATTCAGAGAAGCAGTGTTTACTCATGAAATAATTACAAAAGAGCAACATCCAAAATCCTTTAAAAGCCTAGTACAAATAAATAAAACTGAAGACACTGCCACTTACAATAGAGAGCTTCTCTGTTGTTGTGTATCTAGCAAGAATATCCCCACGTTTGCTTGACCATGGCTCAAAGTCACTTCCTACTGCTGAGCTCTCATCTTTATCCCGTTTCTTTCGTGTGCTGTCCTATGAGGGGAGTAGGAGTGCAAATGTTAGATACTAAGCTGGAAAAAAAAAAGAGAAGGCTGATAAAGGTCAGCTTAATGTTTCAGTTCTTACTGATCCAAAAAAACTAAATATTAAGAAAAAAAAAAAAAGAATACTTATTTAAATTTCAACATAAACAGTTAAATAAAGAATACTTTATTCTACGAATACAGTGTTTTTTCTACTCGCATTAGCTCCACATGGGTGAGACAAATATGTTTTAGCCAGGGTTGGCTTTGTGGTTTTGTTCTGGGGTCTTTTGGTTGCACTTTTGAGAGAACTGCTGTCCAGTGTTACCATGGTTGTGATGGGATCTGCAGCTGCTGCAAATAACGACAAGGGATCGGTACCATCCAGGACACTGCTCAATGGGTCCATCATGGAACTGGAAGAGGAGGAGGAGGTAGAAGAAGTACTTCCTTTTCTGTTCATTTTCTTGGTCTTGGATTCAATAACCTAAAAGAAAAATTCAAAACTACTGAACAAAATACTTTCACTTCCCACTAGATTCTTTAATAAATCATCAAAATATGTACTACACAAACCCTACTGTTGGAGGGAGTCGTTGCTTTCACTTCAAGAAGCAATTTAGAATCATCATTAGCATACAAACTGAAACACCTCTTTTCCCCCTGAATCTGGAGGCACTCTGCACTAGCATTTCCATTATTTGTTTGTTTGTTTCCATTTCTGGGCCTACAGAAATATAAGAACAACCACTCTACATTTCTTTCTAGTACCCATCCTCTATTTTATTTGTTTTCTCCCTCTCCTCTAACCTCTTTCTTGCTATTTCATTTCCTCTGCCAGTCTCATATTTGCTTTTGTTGTACAACACTCAAGCCTGAAACATCAAATCTGTTCTTCAGGCCTCTGTCATATCTCCTTACTGACCTTCCTGAGTAGAAGCTGCTGTTCATTTATCATTCATTAGTGTATGATTATCATCTCTTTGAGGCTGAATTTTTTTGTACATCCACTTTTTTAAAAGCCTCTCATACATAAAACAAATCATAAATGTTTTAAAGCATACAGCTGACTGGAAGTTAACCCCAAAACAAATCTTACATCAAGCAATTATAAAGCTTAGTTGTAATGTAACAATTTCATTTTAAACTTATCCATTATTCAGCATTTAATGCAACCAAGAAAACCCACAAGTTGAAATGCTGTATTAGTCAGGAGGAGACTCTTTTTGACACATAACAACACCAGCAAATTAAAGGACTAACAACAGAAAAAAACCTTGATGAGCAGAATAACAGGCCATGCACAAAAAGCAACACTAGCACCACCACCATCAAAGGTTTTTAATTTTAACAGGGTGGAAGTAAGAAGAGGTACACAATCAGTTTTAATTCACATTCATTTTCCAAGAGCACAAAGAAGAACTCACTGTAATGGGTTTTAGTGGATGGTAATCACCAAAATCCAAGGGTACGGATTCCAGTTTGCACCCTTCACATTCTGAAACATAGTTTCTTGACCTTGCATGCCTTAAAAAGCAAGAGTAAAGGGAAAGTTAACATGCATATAAATAATTACATACTTATGAACAGAGAAACACACCCCATATCTATATACAAGCAGGCATATTTACAAAAAGAAATGTATGTTGCAAATTAAGTCAAAGATAAACATTTCTCTCTGTTGAGATACATAAACTAACACTGAGGAAATTTTACTTTCAGTCATTAAAATGTATTCAGCCTGTACAGCTAGATTCTCTTCCATTCCACTGGACATCAAAAAGGTAATTTAGCCGAGTACTTGTATGTGTGACAGGCCAATGGAGATTATAAAAACAGAACTTTTAAACTGTATGGTCAGACTAAAAACATGTGAAAACACAAGGGAAGAAATCAAAGTGATCATGCACATTAACTTGTGTAGGTGCAAAGCTCTTCTCTGAGAAACCTATTTCTGTCTGTGCACTGTGCTCATAAAAAAAATGAAAGCAAAAGTCAAATTATAGGAAAAACACCTATCAGTATTCAGGTGCTTGCACTGGGGAGAAGTCATTGCATAAATAACTTGCCTCTCCTATGAAAATTATGCTATTAAGTTAAATGAATCACAAAACCATACAAATTTCAGATTTTATTTTGAATCTGATATTAAGAGGGAACTGCAAGAACTATGGCTTCCATTTCTCATTTAAATAAACACTTGATTCCAGAAAAGAACATAAATAAAACTATTTGAGTGAAACAACACTGCCAGTAGTAACTACCAGTCACATACACTCATTTATCAGTCACAGTTTAAGAATACTGCTCTTCTATAAAACAGACCACTCATCCTGGATTCAATTGCTCATATATTATGTCTTCTCTTAAAAGGCACATTTGACCATGCAGCACATCAGACCCTGGTAGTTAGAGATATTTGATGTGTTAAAAGCACAAACGCCTGGGGAGAGCGAGTCTTTCAGAGACAGAAAATCAGCCCACTTCTCAACAAGTCCGGAGACATAGGGGCTATTAACAGTTCTTCCTTTACTCGGAGCTCCCATGCCACCCCTCCTTTCTGTGACAGAGGGGAAGCGGGAGCAGCCGCTCCTGAGCGCGCAGTGACACCGCCTGGTAGCGGCGGGAGGAAAGCTCCTTCCACACAGCGGGAAAGCGGAGACAAACCACAAAAACCGCAACGTGATCGCATCAAAGCGAGCGCCAGCTGACCCCGAATAACTGCCTTCCTTAGGCAGGGGGAACAAGCCCGCGGCAGAGACCTGCGGCCCTCCGCTCTCCCGCCGGGGCTCTCGCAGCAGCAGCCCCGTCCCTCGGCCGGTTCCCACCCGGGCTGGCCGCGCCACGTAACGCTGTGCAGAGCTCCCCCACCGCCCCGGCATCCCTGGCAGCTTAAGGTGAAAGCAGCATGTGACAAATCTGAACTGTGGCTTCAGATTTCTCCAGAGAGACACTGAGGGAGTCGCGTCACTCAGCGCCCCGGCTTCTCCCGCCGCTCGCGTATGTTCCAGTACCCTCAGGCCGAGCGTTCCCGAGCTCCGCCGAGCACAGATCCGAGAGCGACAAGTGCCTCCGCTTCTCGAGGGAGAGGCTTCGGCAGCCCTCGCTCGGCAGGGAAGCTTCCCCCGCCGGCACGCTCGGGAGTCCACCGAGCCACCCCCGCCTCAGCGCCGCGGCCCCCCGGCTGGGAAGGGTGCGGAAGATGACGGTCGCCCTCCCTCAGCAGCATGAACCCGCAGCCCCCTCAGAACCTGTTAAGCGGCCCTGCCCTCCCCCAGCGCGGCCTCGGGGACTAAGAGACGCGCAGACCACCCCCCCGGACGGAGCAAGCAACCCCCGGCCGCGCCGCCCGCAGCCTCACCAAGGAAAGGCAGCCATCTTGCCGCCCCGTCACATGATGCCGCGCCCGGTCAGCGCCTTCCGCCGCCATTTCCCGCCCCGCGGCGGGAAGCGCCGCGCCCCGGAGCTGCCGCCCAAAAGCGCTGGGGGAGCGGCCCGGGGCCGGAACTGTTCAGGGCCGGATGAAAAAACCCCTCAGGGAGCAGTAGAAACAGCAGCGGAATGGGAAGACCTTGTACCATAGGCTTTGCCTTTTCCCGATTCAGAATTCAGTCACTTTTATAACGAAAAAGAAATACGGTTCTTTTTTTAAGACTTTCAAGTTTATTGTGCAATATGTCAAGTAAAAAGCAAGATTGGTGAAAATGAAAATAAAAAAATAAATACACTTTTATAATGATATCACAATTCCACACAAAATAAAGATAAAATATGTATAAATAGAAAACATCAAGTACAAACCAAATTCTGGCACTTGTCAAGAGAAAAGGCCCCATGAAAGTTAATAAAACCCTCTGCTGCAATGCTTTATTACACATAGTGGAAGCATGCTAAAAGTTAAACAAAAGTTTAAATATGAAACCTGAACTGAAGATGAATATTTGTTTTAACTAACACTTAAACCTAATTTTACATCAACATACTGTCTATGCTAATAGTAAATACAGCACATAAAACATCAATCTTTAGCACTGACACATCAACAGCACATTTTGTCACCTGTGACATGGGTTATGCTTGTCATTGTACATTTTTATTCTCTTGAGATTTTTCCTCCTAAGAAGTTGGGAAACAAAACTGAGTTTTGATGCCTACTGGGGGAGCAGGATGTTTGCCTGGGGTATTTTCTGTATTACATCTGAAATTTTAAATAAGCATTTATATAAAGGGGACAGGACCTCCACTGGTCCTGAAATCCTTTGGAATTCTTTAAATTCTTAAATTCACACCATTAGGGGGGCATTCTGCTCCAAACTTTCAACTCAACACCACAGTAGCGAGCCATGGAGCAACACAAACCTCCAAAGCATCCAGGCAGTATTTTTGCCATGTTCTAGGTATGCAATCTGGGGTAACTCACTGCAGGGTGTAAAAACCTTTGTTTTGAACAATGTCACTAGTTGCAGGGGACACATTCGAGCAAAAGTAAGTGTCACAGGCAGGCCAAAGTCACTCACCCCTGCCCCTGAAGCTTCTCTTTCATTCCACCTTCTATGTCTCTCTTTCACACTGACTGTTTAACACCAGGGCATTTTTGGTCAGTCTTTTTTCCCTTGTATCCACATCAAGGTGTTACAAAGCTTCCCAAGTCAGGGTATTGCCCTGTTTCAGTACTGGGAAAGTAACAAAACCTAATCCATTTCACATTCCAGGAGTCAGTTCTCTACTAGTACTGTTAGAGAGCAGAAGTGTAAGCAGTGCAGAGGCTGCCCCTACCAAGCTTTTCTCTACTGGCTTTGAATGTTAACATCACTTCTTTTAGGACTTGAGACATGATAGAATTCTGCTCCCCTCAAGTTGAAGAATAACATCCTTCAGCAGAAAGACCAAGATAAAATATGAGCATGGTCTAAAATGCAGTAGATAGTAAGGAAAAGAACTCCTATGAGTCTTCCAGCGCAGTGGTTTGATTCTGTGCATGTATAAATGGGCAATTTTGGTATAGTCATCAAAAGTGTGTCTGTCTGCCCAGCAGTGCATCTGGATCCAGGTCTCTCCAACTCAGCAGAAATGCAAAACATTTTGGCCATTGGTATTTAAATTGAGGTAATCTCATTAATACAGAAAATACATTCAAGAGGGCTGCTGACAAATTCTCTGACGGAAGAGCTCAGTTTTGTTTCAAATAACTTGCTTCTTTTCCTATTTAACTGCTTTAACCTTATGGTACAAAACCAAAAATATATACATATCACTCATTTATGGTGGGAATCGCACACAGGATTTGCAACTTTAAGTAAAGCAAAAATTGTACATGAGACATAAGAATTAGAGTGTGTGAAAAAGTTACAACATTGCCCTGTGGTGGTCTTTAAATAAACAAAACTATAAATCTCATGTCTACAATATAGGACGAATATATGAACATGTAATAAGTTTTCACAGGCCATTTTTCCACAAGTGTTAGAGCTTGACAGCCCTTCCTTACTTCAACATGATAGTATTAATGTGTCATTGTCTGGAAATGAAGAAGTACATTTATAATTTCTAAATCTACATATAGAAGATGCAATATTTACATCAGTGCTGAGAATGCCATCATTTTATTAAAGCCATTTTATCCCAGTGAGTGCTGTCGTCTCAAATTGTCACAACATTTGGCTTCTTTCTTTGGGTTCTTCCTGCATATGCTCCTAGAAAATGTGTAGAAACATTAATATTTTACTTAGTAACGATGGGTTTTGTAATAAAATTAACCAACAAAAATAGCTGGAAAAGTTTAGGACTTTCTTTTTTTTTTTTTGCTTAAGAAGTATTATTTAGTGGCTACTTTTAAAATTCCAGTTTTCATGTTACACTGAAAATGCCCTACAAAAAACTACCTATAGGTTTGAAAGTAAAGACATTTTACAGTATTTCTTCCCTTTGTAATTATTTCTCCTTCTTTTCTGTTACTCTAAAAAAAAAAATCTAGATTTTTTTTAGAGTAGCAGAAATCTACAATTCACAATTTCTTAAAAGGTAAGTCTGTCACATCACCAAGACAGAGATGACACGACTGATAAGTTTAACTGTGCTGTGCACAACTTTTAAACAAACTATCCAAAAATCTTATACAAAGTCATATATTTTGGTAACTTCTTTTCCCCAGGTGGCACATTAATAACTCCCGAGACAGTTGTAGGTTTCCATGTCATAATACACAACCAGAATTAGAAATGGAGTAGGAGTAAGGTCACCAGGCAGAGCTCTTATAAAAGAAAAGCTGCTCAAGTATATCAATAAAAGAAGATAAAACAATCTCTCCACATGGAACAAATATACACATCTAGATATTGAGAAAGCCATATTGTATTGTGCACAGCACAAGTGTCTTCCAGTAACAGGGGCTTAGTGCTGCAGGCTGCTGAACAGTAGCACAACTCAGGCTTGGGAAGTTCTCCAGAGCCCCCAGCAATGTGAGCAGAGATTGACACAAAGCAGTGGAAATGGTACCAGGAGGTGCAGAGCAGTGGAAATGGAAGACAGCCATGGAAGAGGAATAATTACCAGGCAATTAAATGAATGTGACAAAGTGCCAGTCCCTCTCAAGCTCTTCAGTCACTCTTTGTCAGAGCTGCAGTGGATACTTACAGGTGTCCAAGGGCTATTCAGCACAGTGCAAAGCATCTCTGGAAATGCCCCCAGACCTTACCCAGCAGGGTCCTCCACATCTGACAACTCTTTCCCACTACACCAAGGAGCATTCTCACTGGCCCAACACTCTCCAGTGCTCTACTCTTCAGCTCAGCCTGTGGTCTTGCAGGACAAACAACTGCCAGGCACAATGCTTTATTAGTAATTTACACTACCTCTTAACTCTCAAGTGCACTCAAAGTTACACATCAGTCTCACACATACCAATCTCACATAGAGAATAGGACAGCAGAGGGTAGTAAAAAAATCCAGCAGCTTAGACTGAGGGACTGAAGAAGCTCTGTTACATTTCAGAGTGACTGTCCAGAATACAACTATCCCCTCATCTTTTCCAGCAGCAAGGGGAGGGAATGCAGGTGCTATTCACACAGAGCAAGCTGTGTCTGAACACCAGCCCCTGCCCCAGCAGCCACCTCACAGCCTGGGCATGCACAGGGACACCACGCTCAGCCAGGTGCTGCTGCCACACAAACACTCTCTGCCTCATGCCTCATTTTTTAATTTTTTTTTTCCACAAAGCTTACTCAGAAACAAAGGAGTTGAGCAGATGTAGCTGTAGCAGCAGCCTGATCTCAACAGCTTGCTTTCTAACACAATCAGACCACATTAAATGTCCTGCCTGGCACAGCTGTTGACTGAACATCTTGGTCCTTATTTAAAATAATTACATAAAAAGAACAAACAAAACCCTTGAGAAATAAGACTCTCTGTGAATGTATTATTCTGTGATTTTCTCTTTAGCACAGAACTGTGGATTGAAGGACTACAAAACAACAAATAACTAAATATAGGATCACTAGTTGATTCCTAAAAAAAATTCCTTTTGTACAGAAAAAGTAAATAATCAGAGTGGGGTATTAAAGCTACAAAGCTCTCTGTACAAAGAATTTAAAACAAGAATCAGAAGAATGAAAAAAAAAAAAAAAGCTGGATGAGTACATATTTTCTTCTGAGGGTTTGTCTCATGTAGTTTTTAATTGTATTTATAATACCTGTATTCTACCAACCCTCCTTCCCTTTTGCCCCTCTAATAAGCACAATTTATTTGGGAGTCAGAAATGAATGAAGACAAGAAAATAAATAAAAATACTATGGGTTAGGAGTACAGAAGAGTGCTACAGTTGCAGATACAAATAAATATCTGTATTGCTTACATGAAGCCACAGCCAGAAGTTTGCTTTCTGACATGTACAACCTCTACTAAAGTAAGAGAAGGATATGTGTTTGTCTTTTTACATTTTCTTTTCAAAATGACTTGAAATTATATTTTCTGTCTATGGCCTTTCCCAGACAGAACCTGTTGCCTCACTACAGGTGACTTCCAAGGATCTCTCTTTCAAGACACACTTTTTTTTTTTTAAAAGCATTTTTTTAAAATTATTTTTAAAAGCCCCAAAAGAACTCAAACCAAAACACACCCTATTCAACACACTGCCAAGCCTTTCTCTATTCACATTTTACCCACATAGAAAGAAAACCAAGTTCTATTTAAGAGTATCCAACGTAAGGTTTGTTCATTAACACAAAGCACTGCAATTATTTCTAGCATGCCAAGTGTTCCCCATCTGGAAATTTCATAATGCATTTCTGTTCATTTAGTACAAGCAGTCTAACCTCTTTCTAAAGGAGCACACAGAAGCACTGGTGTTACACCAGGGGAATACATGTGATGTCCAAACACCAAGTACTAGCTCATATCAGACATTTTTCCAAACCTGCCTTAATGGCTACCTCTGGCTGCTAAAATTATATTGCTTGCTTTATGCTTTTTATTTCAGATAAATTATTTATTTCCTTGGCAAATTTGTACATAGTGACACTGATTTCAACCTAACAACTGCCTTGCTCCACAGTAGTGGTGACAGCACTGCCATGAGAATTGGCAACAGAAAATTAAATGAACAACCCTTGTCTGGAATCTCATCACTTGCTTTTTTATTTTCCCCCTTTTTTTAATTTTTAATCCTTTTCAAGTACAATGCTACAGATGTGTATACATAGTTTCTTCTTATATGTCACAGAATCACAGAATGCTAGGGGTTGGAAGGGACCCAGAAGATCATCTAGTCCAACCCCCCTACCAGAGCAGGGTCACCTAGACCAAGTCACCCAGGAACAGATCCAGGAGGGTCTGGAATCTCTCCAGAGAAGGAGACTCCACAACCTCCCTGGGCAGTCCCCTCCAGGCTCTGTCATCCTCACTGGGAAAAAGTTGTTCCTTATGTTTACCCTAAACCTCTTGTGCTCCAACTTGCTCCCATTGCCTCTCGTCCTGTCATTGGATGACACTGAGAAGAGTCTGGCTCCATCCTCCCTACACTCACCCTTAAC